>JAUELG010253361.1:0-15586 GCA_031471515.1 Dendraster excentricus | reverse complement strand
CCCCCCCCCCCCCCCCGTCCCCATGATGCCCATGATACAGACAAATTGCATACAGCATGATCATAGTTGATTAAAGGATTTATTTTGGACATGTTGAATGCCAACAAGTTGCAGTTTGAATATTACCAATTGTTAAGTAAGTAGTTGAGGTACAATGACATAATTATTAGTTAGGGTATATGTTAAGAATTATGATACATCAAACAGTTAGGTCAGATGAAGAGCTCCTTTCCAATATGCGCTAGATCCACTTTCAACTTTAAAAATGAGTTAACGATATATCGACATTTTTTATGTACGTTGTTTAAGTTACGTAGCTATCTCGATGTTCGCATTTTACTACAAATAACTCACTCAAAATCCGAATAACGACGGTTCATGTTATTCCCATAGGCACGTTTACAAAATCGGGCAGAGAAACCTGTTTTCTTCGTACCTTGAAAAGGTAAATAAAGCGCCATTTGGAGAAAACAAAAAGCTCTGCATATGGAAATTAGGGGCCGTGGGATGGTACTGAAAGTGGAAAGCTGACCACATTTCGGTTGTTTTATTATAATCATGATTATTTTGTTGTGCTCATGTATTTCTTTGTTTTAAGCCAACAAGGTGGGGGCTGCATCCACCCCCCCCCCCCCCACCTCCCTGCACGGTTCTGCCGCAGCCCCTGAAAAGGATCGAATGAGATTGAGAGGGGTGTTAATTTGATCTGTTTTTCTAAACTTGAGTTTTGAGTGTTTTGCGAACCGCCATGTACGTCTGTCTTAGCATTTTCTATCACGTGATGCCAAACTTTAGAACGATAGTCATTTATAAGTTCGGAAATATTGATCAGCAACAATACAAGGAGAGTTAGTATTTGGGTTCCGCACGGCTCCGAGAATCTCCACTAGAAGTCCGAAGGATCAAATTACTCGGCGCCCCTATACTTTCCGAGCTCTCCTAATCAAGAATCATGTAATAATATATTCAAATATGTAATATTTAGTATAACATTTATTTCCTAATCTTTTCAATAGGGAACATTAACAATATTTTGCAACAATATACTTGGTGGTCAAATTATGCCCAACGTTCAAATACAAACGCTACTCGGCGCCTTTCTGTTTTCCGAGCTTTCCAAATCGAGAACCGCGTAATGATATCGCAATAAATAATAATTATGTTGATATAACTGTCGTACAGATTTTTGCAATACAAATCAGGTCTACATACAATAAGTTGAGAACGAAAGTTATTTCTAACTCTGGTTTTAATATTGATCAGCAAAAATAAAAAGACAGTTAGTAGTTGGATTCTGCGCGGCTCCGATTATCCCCATTAGAAGTCCGAACGATCAAATTACTCGGCGCCCTATCTTTCCCGAGCTCTCCAAATCAAGAACCGTGTAATGATGTATTCAGTATTCAATATACAATATTCAATATTCAATATTCAATATTCAATATTCAATATTCAGTATACATTTATTTCCGAATCTTTCAATAACAAAAACACTAGCAATATTTGCAACAATTTAATTGGCGGTCAGATTATGTCCAAACTTCAAAGTGCAAAAGTTACTCAGCGCCGTTCTCTTTGCCGAGCTTTCTAAATCGAGAACCGTGTAATGATATTACAATAATAATTATGTTGATCTAACTGTCGTACAGATGTTTGCAAAACAAATTATGTTTACGATGCGTTGAGTGTGGTAGCATCCACTCAGTGACTCCCTGCCGTGTTATGCCGGTATCTCGCCAGGTGGCTAATCACATTATATCGCGCTAATTAACAAACAAGTCACCCGCGCCGCCCATTTGGCATTTCTTCGTTTGAACGACAGTCAAAGCAAAAGGGTCCGAATGCTTCATCATGTCGAAGCCAACAGACATGATTGACCTAGCTATCGTTTAGAAGCAGTTGTCTCAACAAAGTTATGTTGATAGAATAAATATGATTGAAAACAAATGTTAACATCCCAAATCATGTCTATAACAAGATATGTTCTCAAGACAAATTAAACGTATCCATGTAGGTTTGTTTGTAACCGCTCCTTTAAGTTACAGTAAAGAAGTATTGTTGTGGATTGCTATTGATTTTAATTGATCCCTTCCTTTGTTCATCATACTACTTCTTTGTCGATGCACACAATTACATCAGCACCTGGACCAATGCATACAATAGCATCAATGACATCAGTTTTGTTCCCCTGTCAATTGTGGTTTCATTAATTATTCATCTCTGGATTATTCCAGTATGTTAATTAGATAAAGGACAAGATTACGATAACAAAAAATAAAGTTTAGAAGCTATAAAAATGTGCGTGTTTTCATGTTTTATTACAGTTATCATACGACTAAACTTGATGAAAGGTAGAAGGGATATCTTGGGAATATAAACATTTGGAATGCTGTTTTAATTTAAATAACAGCGGGCACGTTGCAGTCAAAAGAAAGAGTCAGCCTTTCCGTTCGGAATATTTAATACATTCAAGAAATAAACATTCAATAGAAAGTTAGTCATAATTAATTATAATAGCCATGAAGTTATAGCCATATACCCGAATGCCTAGGTTGTCTTAATGTTATATTATTTTCAGATTAGTGAACTTATTTATAAAAGTAAGCGTCTGCGACTGTTTTTGGTTGTCGTTCTCATGTGTGGATATGTTTGTCTTTTCAAAACCGACAGTGATTCTAAGCTGCGCTTTTGTTTTGAAGGTGATGTTGTCCCGTACATTGCAAAACAATGTTGATGGGCGCTAAAATATATATTACAATCCGAACTTTACTACCCCTTTAAATACAAATAGATATCCGTCTTCAATTTCCTTTGACGTCATGTTTTCTTCCTGTTGTATCGATTTTGTTCTTAATTATTCTCCGAATTCTAAGAAAACAAAACATGTTATTCAAAACATTTTTTTCAGGATGAATATCACTGCAATTAATTAGAAATAACAACTTAATCCTAACCCCTTACAAAATAATATCATTCACTCCCTGGTGAGCATTCTTTCCAAGCAGTTTATGGGCATTAATAATAAGGTCCTTCGCATAAAGGTTTTCACCTCCTACCGGGTCCCCATGTATACACCTGGGTAGAGAGCAGCAATCGTGGGTAAATTGTCTTGCTGAAGGACAAGCGCCGTCGGCAGGGTTCGAACTCGGGATCTCATGATCATTCACGCACATCGGTTTCTTATGACGTCAAGTCCTCTTCTTGTTGTATTGATTATGTATTGATTTTCCGAATTATAAGAAAACAAAACATGTTATTGAAAACATAGTCAGGATACATATAACTGTTATTAATCAGGATTACAAACTTGATTCTAACCCCATATTACATATTCATATTAAAAGGAATCTCAAATCCTCATTATTATCAATGTGTCCTGCCATACTCACCATAGGATACATGTGTATTAATGTGTGCGTATGTTATGTTTTTGTTCTGTAAACGCGTGTGAGTGGATAGAAGTGTATGTATGTTTGTTTGTGTGCGAGTGTGCATTTGTCGTGCATGCATGCATAATATGTGTATGTTTGTATGTGTATGTGTGCGAGCGACTGTGTATGTGTGTCCGCCTATGTGCGAGTGTTTGCGTGTGTGTATTTAAATCCCAGTAGGCCTATATACTCACCCATATTGACTCAACGCTATGCTACAAGGTTTCCCTTGGCTGGAATACTCCCCAGGGAGTGGAATTGTGCACTTTGTGTGCTGGATTGGCTGCATAATGTGTCCGTCGTAATAATAGTATTGTAAAGCGCTTAGAGATGATCATCAATCGTGATATGTGCTATATAAATGGAGTCATTACTATCATTTTAACTTCACAACTGCACCACAACTGCCACAGCTAACCAAGAAAATCACGAAATGGTTTAGCAATTGATTTACTGTATTCATTACAAGATCATTACAAGATCTTCTAAAACCTAAAGAATTTGGCTTCAGCCTTACAGCAGTTGACTAATCAACCAAAATATTAATGTGCATTATAAAAGGGTAGGCATCATTGCTCAAACCCTCCATCAGCGGTATATTCCTTAACAGAAATAATGAAGAAAGCATTAAGAGGTGCTAACGACCTTTTGAATTTTCTCATTACAGATAAAGCGGTAAGAGCCTCATCTTCTTAATGGACCGTCCCTGGACAGGATATCGTTTCTTTGGTACATTAAATTGTGAATATTTTCTTTCTTTTCTAGATCAGCGCATAATGAGTATGGTCATAGATCATGCAGTATTTCATTACACAAATGGCTGATTCCGCGCTCTTTGATAGCTCGAAGACAAATCAATTATTCGATCACTCGCTTTTAATGTAAAAATGAGTGCGCTCTGTGTCTTATCTCTCAATTACGCACCAATGGTCATGAAAATGTGATAAGTCAAACGTGAAACATTTTCACCTTGATTATCTCTGACTGACATTTGATATAATAATGATGATAATGATAATATCAATCGATCATATTGATATAGCGCCAAACGTAGAACGGTAAATTGCCACTTGGTCTACAACCAGTTGGTCCATTCCCATTTAGTCTACTAGAAAATTATGTATCTGGCAGCTTGATTATGATTATGATTATGATTAGGGTTAGGGTTGTGGATTAGGATGATGAGGGTATAGGGTTAGGGTTTGGGTTTTAGAGGCATCAGGTAGTAGACCAAATGGGAAGTAGACCAAATGAGATTAGACCAAGTGAACATAAACCCTTAGAACAGCCTCTATAAGCGCTTATTATAATTCCTGGTCATTTGGTACAGTTCAGAGCCACATGATACACATATTGTACACATTCTCAACGCCCAGGAAGCATGCTAGCCGCAGGCATCCATTATAAGCACCAAGCTAATAATGATGATATTCTGCCCATATCTGTGACGACTAAAATTAGATAATTATAAGGATTATTAGAGTATTGATTATTATTGTTGCATGATGTTAAGCCCGAGTCCATGCGAGGGAAACTGGATATCAAGGGGAATTGATTATCATTTGAAGGGATCCTCGACATGTGCACAAACTCATCAGGGTAGATACAATTTGCATTTTTGTCACTAAGAGATTTGTGACGGTTCCATGAGTATCATGTGACTAGGAAGAGCGCGAAAATGCGGAGTGATATTAGCTTAAAGGGATGCCCCTAAAGTGTCTAACTCCACGAAAATTACTGGGAGTTTCCTCGGTTCTCTTCTGCCGTCTTGTTAAGCTTATGGTAAGAGAAAATACAGTAGGGTAAGATGTATCAAAATGCCCTTTTAATATGACGATATCTATCATTCAGCTGAAAAGCATTAATGAACTGTCATAAACCTCATAATCATCTGTTATAAAAGGTGACGCAAATAGTTGCTTTATTAACCAGGAGAGGAGGGTTTTTTATTAAACCTTTACACATCATTCGTATATAGTAGTACAATGATTTTGATACAGAATTGAGACGTCGTTTTGGCAATATCTGGCACTTTAACAAGTGCACCTCTAAACTTTACACTATCTATGAACGCATTTGAAAATCTTCCGAAAAAAACTTACATAAATATTTGAATAAGTTATTAAATAACGAACAAGAAATTGGGAATAATACAAGCAAGGTTTGTGAGAACAACCACGGTTTTAAGTAAGTTTTGTCGAATTTAATTGTAAAACATGTGGGCCCCCACAATATTTTGTTAATTTTCAACCAAATGTTAAAATAAATTTTAAATACTCCCTCTTTAAAACAAAATGAAAAGAAGGTTTTTAACAGAACTGTTGTTAATTTTCTCTTTATACAATAATTATTTTTTTTATGAACCTTCGTATGCACAATATTTCATTCAAAATAGTTAAATACCAATGCGCTTTTAAAAAGCGTTAAAAAGAGTTTTAACGGCTCTGTTTGAATTAATAAACGGGTTTTATCTATTTGTTTTCCTTTTCATTTCCTCTGACATTGTCTGAAGCATGGTAGAGTTATACCTATTAGTTTGTAATGCAATGATGCAGGTTTTGGTTACTAAAATAAAGTTTTACAAAAACTGTACTCTCTTTACCAGAACTCAACTATCAATTTAACAAGGTTAGTAGATCCCTTTAAAAGAACATTACGTCAAAGTATGCTCCAAATGAAATGATTCCATACTGAAATTAGAGAATGGGTTGTTATTTGAGAGAACATTAGACCAATATCTGTGCCGCCAGACATGGGAGATATTTGAGGAAATAGAGTATCATTCGAAAGAACATTGAACCACGATATCTTCCAATGGATATTATAAGTTATTTTAAAAAGTTAAAGCCCTTCCCGTGCCAATGTTGGCACATAAGGCGGCGCCTATCTCCAATTCATTAGCCCTAGGCCACATGCACTTCTACTCAATGTTGCGAAAGCTTCTGAGGGGGCAGTCCCTTGTTAGCTCGTGTGATAGTATAAACAGATGGAATATTATTCAAGAGAACACTATGAATGCATAGAACATTTCGGTGATCAATAAGCTTTGTCATATTCAATCAAAATCTTATGGAGCTTTAACTTTTCCCTTGAAACTGGTTGTTTGGCTTTGGTGACAGAATAATGAAATTGGTGTTAATTTTTCAAATTGCTCTGTAATTATGAAACTTTTTATGAAATGATTTATATGCATTCTGGGACGCTTCTGTATCAGTACAAATATTCAAATCTGACATAAAATTAGTATTTATTTCACTACACTCTAAACAATAAAGCGCCAAATTCACCACTTGAAGTGCTCTGTGAGTGACTTCACTTGAGGTGTTAATTTTCCACACCTGAGGTGCTAAAACAGCACATAGAGTGTTAAAAAACAGCACGTCACGTGCTGTTGTTAGCTCTTAAAGTGCTGAATTTGAGTGTAGGAGTACAATTTTCTTCTTCTATAAAACATTCGCACATCATTTAAAAAATGAAATGATTGGAATATGACTGCAGTCTCAACTATCACTTATGGATAAATTATAAAATGTTATGGATCTTATTTTTTCAATATTATTATAAAACTTATGTATTTATTTTTGTACCATTTTTACTAAATATTGTATATTATGCCATTGTGTTTTATATTTGATGTTGTTGTATTTTTTATGAATTGGAATAAAGACTGAAATGAAATGAAATGAAATATAATTGAAGTTAAAGACATGCATAATTATGCAAAAAGAGCATTAAGCTCTTTTTCTGTACCAATAACTATTAAATATTAGGGAATTGTTTATTATTTGATAGACAACTAAACCAGTATAATCACAAACATTTATACAGAGTGACCCAGAAAGTTTGCAACACTTACGATCGTTAATTAGTTCGACACCATTGACCAAATGTCATCATTTCGTCAGATAGAACATTCCTTTCCCAACAAAATGATACCATGAACATGGATTTTGGGCAAGGCGTTTGGATGCTAGGTCCATTTTCCTGAGGCAATGTCGTTTCCAAAATTTGCTACTTTTTCTTCTCCTGCACAAGAGACTGTGTCACTAATCACAGGGCCTATAGTGACGGTTATCGCAAATTGCAAATTGCAAATTATACATGTACATTATATCAATATCTCTTGCTTACTATGCTCATTAACTGTTAGCATAGACTCATATAAAGGGCTCAGTGACATTTCGTTCGAACTGTTTAGTTTTACGTTGTATTTGCAGTTGTCTAGTTGACAAAGACCCAGAAGTTAAACCGTGTACCCGACTTGATGTACATGATATATGCATTTCTCTGCCATGGGTTTTTTAATTAGTACAGGTCCAAAAGCATCGCGGTGAATGCGTCTAATTCCGAAATTAATTGGTCGTTAATAGCTTAATAATGCCGAAAAATTAACACATGGAAACAGAACAACATGTGTCACATCAGTGCAAAATAAATCGAAACCGTTTCGCGGTTCAGACCAATATTTACTCTTGGGTTTCTTCATGTGTAAACATTTCAAAATCTACTTCTGTAACTTTTTTTCATTCAGAATTTAAATTGAGTGTGTCATTTTGTCGTTTGTAGCATTAAAATAGGTGGAAAGGAATTATGAAGTAATGTCATAGACATGCTTATCATTATACCTAATTATTGTCGTGTTTTCTTTTCTGTCCAGATACTGAGATCTTACCGTCCGGAACGCGACTACTCTGGATTCCTTGTCGAAAGCCGAAACCGGAGGCGCTGACAAATTAGCCTTGGCACCTGTTTCATGTATATTTTGAAAAAGCGAACGCAGATGTGATGAAGCTTCCGTACATTCCTGATGCCTGGTGATGACGTGAGCCTTTAGGGAATATACCATTTTCGTTGCGCCGAGTGTGTCGAATGCGTTGGATGGTAAAGGAATATACGACCACGGGCATCTATGTCTCAGTTCTACGCGTCGACCGCCGCGCCGGCGGCCGAGCCGATCGCGCCGCTGACCCTGACCCAGATTATTCTAGTCGGCATCGTCCTCGCGCTCATCATCGTGACTTCGATCTTCGGCAACATCCTGGTGTGCGCGGCCGTGGCGACCGAGGACAAGCTGCGGCGGACCGGCAACCTGTTCATCGTGTCGCTCGCCATGGCCGACCTCCTCGTGTCCTTCCTCGTCATGCCCTTCGCCATGTTCAACGACCTGCTCGGCAGGTGGGTCTTCAGCCGCCGCTTCTGCAACGTCTGGGTGTCCTTCGACATCATGTTTAGCACGGCGTCCATCCTCAACCTCTGCTCCATCAGCGTCGACCGCTACATCCACATCAAGATGCCCTTCAAGTACTACCACTGGATGACGACGCGGCTGGCGATCTCCATGATCCTCTCCGTGTGGGGGATGTCGGCCCTCATCTCCTTCGTGCCCATCCACCTTGGTTGGCATAAGGACGCGGCAGCGGGAACCTCGGAATCGACCCTCGCTACCGACGACGCGCACCTCTTCATCAACGACAGCTACTACTCGAATCTTGTCACGCAATCGCCGAACTACGAGTCGACTACGCACGCGCTACGACTTTCCGACGTGGATTCAAACGTTACCAGCGGGGATAGCGGAGATGACTACTTCGAATGCACGTTGAGCCTTAACGCGACGTATGCCGTTCTATCGTCCCTAATCAGCTTCATCATCCCCTGCTTCATCATGATCAGCATCTACGCGTGCATCTTCAAGGCGGTCCGCGAGCGGATGCGGAACGCCCGACTGGGCCGACTGGGCAGCAGCAAGAACCACCACCCGGACACGCAGTACCACTGCAACAGCCAGGCCGTCAACGACCACAAGGCGGCGGTCACACTCGGTATCATCATGGGCGTCTTCCTCATGTGCTGGCTGCCGTTCTTCATCTACAACATCGTGCTGCCGCTGTGCTCGGCCTGTCTCTTCAGCGAACTGGCCTTCAAGATACTCACGTGGCTCGGTTACTTCAACTCCTGCCTGAACCCTGTCATCTACAGTATTTTCAACCGCGATTTCCGCAACGCTTTCAAAAACATCATATTATATCGGATAGTGGGAACGTTGTGTCGATGCTGCGGTTGTCGACCGCACAGGAGACGGCGGCATCACACGAGTATATCGACCAGCCCACGGCCGACGAACTTGAACGGGAAGGTCAGGTTCGATCCCGTCGCCGTAGGGTTGAGGGAACACCGAAGAACAAACGAGAGCGACGCCTCGTTAGAAACTATTCGGGAAAAGATCTCGCCGACATGAAGCGACGCGAGTATGTATTAATCGTCATTTTATACCACATGCCATACGATTCACCTCGTTTACTTGGTCTGACTTGAATTTGAAATTTATATAGAGATGTACATAATAATTATACGCTAAATAATGTTGAACTACAGATGTTTGTATGTATTTCCCCCGACATGAAGATATGAAGTCGGCAGATTGTCATAAGAAATTAATTTGATTATTAAAAGATTCGCACATATTTTGTTAGTTAATTTGTGTCCTGTTATCACAGTTGTTTGTGTCCTGTTATCAATCAGTTTCGACAAATGCTTTGTGCACTTTCGTCAGTAACCCTTTATTAGCGCATTGGCCTTGATCGTGAGTCTGCTTTGGTCATAAACGCAGATTGAGGCAAAGGAACAGGCCAGGCTGCATCTCACATTGGTACGGGATATATAGACATGTTGATGTCATTCAAAGACCGCGTTTTCAATCAAGCAGTCAAATGCCAACAAGACATCGAGACATAAAGGTATAGCGCAGTAATTATTGCAATGCTATGCCCCCCGAATTAAATCAAAATTGTGATATTAGGGTATACATTTGCGGTAACATAGAAAATAAATTTCTTAGTTCCCCTAATTTGTCAATCATCGAGTTTCATTAAAAACAATACAGCATCAAGGTAATACTGCTCCAAGCGCTTTAAGACTTAACTGTAATAAAGTTATTATTATTATTATTAGTCATTATTATAGTTACTATAATTGCTTTACGGAATAATAATTACGTAATTAATTTGCTCGTCTTGTCTTTAAAGTTACCGACTACCGATTATTATAACAAATTATATATACTTGTTTTACTGTTATTCAACGGCTTATCGAATCATAATCGGTAAAGCATACTTTGTAAATCATTCAACAATTTGTATTCATAACTGGAAGTACAACACTATTATACATCGGTCTCAGCAAACGTATTCACGCTCTCGTGTCCTTTCCGTCTCCTAACCTGCGTATGTTGTTTGGTTCGTTGCTAAAACGCACTTTAAAAAAAATTTAACCAAATAAACATATTTTCTAGTAATTGTAGCAATCAACGGTTCTGCGAAAAACGTGATTACATCTGAGAGAAGGAAAAGTAGTTAAAAATGTTATGTTTATTTAGGATAAGCTGCCTCAGATAACTTTGGATAATTGGAACTCGTGCCGAGCCGTGTCTTCTGCGTTTCTCATTTATATAAATAATAAAAACACACGTGGCGGGCACACTACTAAATCAACATGTTCAGTCACATGAACTTTATTTTCGCAAGATCTGAAGAAATAGGTCAAGTACGAATTCTGCTCACTCCCCAAAAGGGCAAAATCGTACGTGTACATACGTATACGAATGAAAACCGTTCCCCACCATCGCAATGCGATGTTTGCAAGTTTGTTTTTGGTTGCTGTTTTGGTTTTGCTCTTTTTATAGTTGTTTTTTAGAAGCAATCAATTAGAAGTTAAAATTAAAGTTCGTCTCACACTTCGGCAGAAGTATGTTTAAGTCAATATTATTGTTTTAGACAAAAACACATTTCCTCTGATGTTAGCAACCTATTTGTCAAAATAAAAGTCAATCTGTATTGTTCACAAACATTAGGTACTCGCGTAATTAGATTTGTACTTAACTGTTGATAATGGAGTTAGCTATCACAATACGCAAAACATTTTGTTAATATCTAAAAAGAAGTGAACATTAATTATTATGCATCATTTTTAAACGTCAAATGTTTTTGTTGCCTATAGTTATACATATGTTGCGAAAATTGAATTATATTAATGGGGCAAATACTTGTAATATTTAATCAATAGTTCCTTTGATTTCATGACGTTCAAGTACATGGTACATAGAGATACAAATAGTACATAATATTTTGTATTTACATTCCTTAATTTTATGCAATTATCTCAATAAATACAAGTACATTTTTTCATTTAAAAGAACAGGCTTGAACCAGAGCATAATATAACGGTCAATAGGATAATAATAATCACCCGAGTCTTATGTCACTATACTGTATAGAGTCCCGTATATAGCAGTAAGAGGTAGATGTACAGTCAATTAATTGATTGTTGACTATTTTGTTTGTTGATTGATTGATTGATTATTTTGACTTTTAATTAATTCAGTTACAATTAATTGTAAGTAAGACAATTGGCGCGTTTCTTTCAACCAATCATATTTGTAAATTTCGAACAGTCATTTTATCCGACTCATAATTAATTGTATCTTACAATTGATTGTTATACCTTTTTGGAATGGGTCAACGAAAACAAACATTATACACAACATCACACTTGTTTGGTACTTCATACCACGTTATATTTGAACTAGGTTTTTCGATGGTTGTATAATTAGGTATATCCGAGTGATCAATACCAGCTCATTAAATGTTATATAATTCATGACAGTAGATTATGTCCGTAAGGCCAATAATAGGTACATTAAACTCTAGAGTATGCGGGCGGGCCAATTGTACGTGTAATTTAATTTCCCGGGTCAGTTTAGTTTGAAGGTAGAACAAAATGCATGGTCAATAACACGGACGGACTGGACTTGACAAGATCATTGACACCAACCAACTTCAGCAGCAGCAGCAGCATTCTAATCGTCACTATTGTGTAGTTTGACAGCAAGTTGAATCCCTGTGTTATATTATTTTATTGAGGTGATTAGAAATGTAATATTAATTTTTATTTCACAATTATTATGAACACGTAAGGCATCATTTTAATTCACTATTGAAAGTTTGATTTTGGTATAAAAAGGGACATTCGACACTGAACAAAACTTGACCGCATTCATGTCGATCAATTCTGTAAATTAAAAGTAAACACAACGTACAGTCAACCAAACTGTGACATTTCCTTTGGCGGCGAGGGCGGGGGTGGTCTGGTCACTAAAACGATACATACATATTATTACGTAACATCAACATGGACGATCCATGATATCACATTGCAAAATGAGTCTGCAAGAACGAACGTCTTGATCTAGATTTGACCAAATTCGCACAACTTACAGGCGGACTTATGGCGCTGTAAATAATCATGTTTGACGTCTGCAACATTTTGTATGCGTGCGGGCTGCGTATTTCGATACTCGAAATCATAATTAGGATAATGAAAACGCAGTAGTCGGAGAGAATATGGCGGGTTTGCTTAATGCAAGGAGATCTGCCATACACGGTTTATGGCGTCATAATCTGAATTCTTCGCTCTGTAACTCGCCTGGGAACTGCGCGTCAGAATCGGAAATATCCAAATACGTCCCTTTCTCAGAATCGCGATGTAGTTCAAGTGCAACATTTACGTATTTCTTTAACAAAATGAATGTTACATTCGAGGTCGTAAAAAAATTGTAACCAGTATTTCCAAGGGAGAATATGACAATATAGTGCTTTTATGTGGAGTCATTTTATTTTTCAGGCGCTATGATTTCCTGTATAAAGTGAAGTCAGATATTCAGTTACATATAAACGGACGTGGCCCTTCAATGCAGTATTGGAAATTAAAGTTAGATGTATATAGTGATAGAGTTACATGGACACATGAGTTATGGAATTCCACCATATTTTATAGTGAACATGCATGGGGATGTTGCGTGGACTTTTGCTCTCCGCACACATAGCCGACTCGAACCGATCCGACCGGTTTCAGTCGGTTTAGCTCAGTATATACGTTGCTCCAGGACTCAGAGCCAGTCGGAGATCAGTCGAGGCCGATTCCACATGTTGAATCGGCTTCAACTGAGCGAAACCCACTTAAATCTTATTCGGATATTGTTGTATAGATTCCATGAACTTTAAACACACAAATGGATCATGGAAAGTTCAAGGCAGTTGTTTTTTGTAATGATTCAAATATGATCGGGTGTTATAATATATGTCTTCATGGGCTAGAGATATTATAAACGTATACTGACTTGAGCAGTATCAAAGCTACGAGAAGGATGGGGGAAACGTGGGCACAAAGGTTCAACAAATAGATTGAACATTCAAATATGTATTTTAATGAAATATGCCCTGATTAACCCATTACGTTTCGAAATATGATGGATCATGTATATCTTACACTTGTTGGAAATAGATATTATCCCGCAGGGAAAGAGATCAGTAAAGCTCCCCGCACACAGTCTAACCCGAACCGATCCGACTGCAAGGTACATTTCAATTGCGATTCTATGTATAGGCGATATCCAGTATCGGCTTGTTTTGCAAATTCAGCTGGTGGTGATACTGACTGTATGATTGTTTCGACTATCTTTCGAACGCATATAATACAACAATCCGATGCAGTGATAACGTAATTTTTTAAGAGGTCTTTTCCTCAGACCTAAATCCTTTAAGCGCATTTGATAATCGGTCTTTGACCTACCATTTGACAATTTGCAACACATTACGGAACATAATTGCAGCCGCGTGCGAGAGGATGGTACGCATGCACATTTAGTACGCTTGCCTAGAACCCCTCCAGACGCTACGAAAATAGGATTAAAATAGGTAAAATGGTTGCTTTTAGAAAAGCCCAGATAATTCGGGAGTGAAAATGGAAAGAAAAGATTTAAGGTTGATTACCTCGCTCCCTTCTAGATAATTGTCTTTTCCAAAGAATGTAAACAATTCCCGTAGGGCAAGGGTTATTTGCATCAACGGTTTTTGTCTCTCACCCTAAATATATAAAACTGATTGCTAGCAGTACGGATGTATATCTACTTCACACGCGCCGTAGTTTATGTACATGTATATTGAGGAACTTAACCTAACACAAAGAGTGCGTCCCCTCAACAATTGCTCATACTTTCATACTTAACCCGGAACGTTTCATGATGACGTTTCACCCAAATATCTATATGGTAGTACATGTATTAAAAACAATGTGTACCAAAAAGAGATCATTATTACTTTTTGGATGAGTGATGAAAGCAAATATTGAAGACAAAATGTCTTGTTTGTTCAAATTTGGAATAGACATATAATTATTGCAGTTTACTAAGTATTTTGACATTTAGAATTGCAACTTTTTACAACTACAAATGATGCATTTAACCACATGTGCCCTTAAATCATTAACACGTGGAATTTCAAAAAGCATTTGTTTCAGCAACCGAAAATCAAGGAATTCAGTCACGCGGCTGTTTCTAAGGCCGCCATAGTGCGGCTTATACACCTCAGCACATTATTAACAGGCATAATTATAAACACGATCCCGTATAAATTTTCGAGAGTTTATCGTGCTATTTCCCCATCGTGATCTCCCTTTGTTTTGTGTATTTCTCGATTGACTCCGTGGCATGATAGTGCATTATATTGAAAGAGGCGAAATATCCCAGATGTCGCCCCCTAAAAACATTTATACAGAAGGTAGGTTTGTGTGTGGCCGATCCATCTCCGAATAGATAAAAATTACAGTAAACTACTATATCGGCCTCCAGTCTATATTTCTTCGTTTTGTGTATCTCATAACCGTTTTTCTCTGACTGCTAACATCGCGGCCTAAAGTTATGTAGACAGCGTAAAATTTATCGCTGACGCCATGAAAATTTGTAAAATATTGCTTGCCAAGTACGATGTCTGTTAGCAGGCAATACGTTCGGGGTCGTTGCATACGCATTTGTG
Source organism: Dendraster excentricus (assembly GCA_031471515.1). Classification (NCBI taxonomy): domain Eukaryota; kingdom Metazoa; phylum Echinodermata; class Echinoidea; order Clypeasteroida; family Dendrasteridae; genus Dendraster; species Dendraster excentricus. Next base: position 288 of record JAUELG010253361.1, on the reverse strand, counting down.
TACGCAACAACACACCACGAGAAAGATGAATTCATTTGATAATTCGACTTTATCTCAATTAAGGATTCTTATTCAGTTTTCAAAATCTAGAAGAAGAGAGCTACAAACAAATCGCAGATGCATCTGAGATCAGACATGTGACCAAGTCAGACGTAGCGGGCCAGTGTGTAATTTGTGACTGATGTACATCAGCATGCATGCAAAGGAAGTGAAAAAAAGGACAGGAAAGCGATATGTTCCTGTAATTACCGACCTTTATCTCAATGATCTCGCTCTTATTTAATTCCA
>JAUELG010252264.1:0-15598 GCA_031471515.1 Dendraster excentricus | reverse complement strand
CTTGTAGGACACGATAGACGAATGCTAAAACGTGATTGAGAGAGAATTTGTATCTTTTTAGAAGGCAGATAGACCCATATATGTATAATGTCTGACACGAACTATACATGTATTTGATCACATGTTTTATTTTTTATCTTAAATGTTTTCGATAAATTAAAAAAGCCTTTTAATATTTTCGTCTATCCCTAGGCTAGACCCCCTTTTGACGATCGTACAAAAGGTGGGGCAAAACAAAGCCAAACAGAAAGGGAACATCACCAAGTACGCGAGCTCTGTTTAAGTTTACAACAGGATGACGAACTCTCAATATTCCCATAATCATGATAACATAATTTGGTCGTGAATTATCTAAATTATTGAATAAAACTAATGCATTAAATTAAGTGTTAATCAAGCGAAGCGGATTCAAAACTCAGATCAGAAGCACGGTGCCATATTGTGAACACATTGCGCGCTGTGCGAATACATAGGCCTACTGACAAACTAGCCTACTTCAAAATGGCGAACCGCTCAATCCCCATGCACGACAGCATTTCGAGCGGTATTGTTAGTTGCTAGGTAACTTTTTAAAATAATGAACCGTATAGATAAAATATAGGTCAAATATACCAGACGTCCTTCTGATACGCTTTTATTATCTGATTCATGGCGGAAATTCCGCCCATACTCTATATCCTCGATTGATATTGAGCTTATTTTGTTCGCGATTTAATGATTGTCAACACATTTTTGATGGTATCAGGATATAAATGGCCAATTTATGAATGAAATTTGTCCAAAATTAAAACATGACTTCCATCTTGTCGAAGGAGGTGACTTGCAATCTGATGAATATTAAAGGGTACCATCACCCAAAACTAATATTCTGATTATAGAAAGGAAACATCTTTACCATTTCATTCCATCAACAAGTTCACAAAATTATGTTTTCAGAAAAAAATATTTGGAAAACGCATCACCATTCTTAAGCATGCGTTCATGTGGTCTGAATTGTAATTTGTTGTTATTTACCCGGTGGTCCCCTTTAAACTAGCTGATAATCATAGATAATTAAAAGTTTTCGAGTACGCGCAATATAATTGAAGATTGCCAACATATTTTTGTTATGTTTATCAGGAAATAACTGGCCAATTAATGAATGAAAATGGCCAATATTAAGTCATGACTTCCAGCATGTTCAATGAGATGACTTTCGAGCAGGTGAAGCTGATGTTTAATATTAGACAATTAAATTTTCAATAATCATTATAGCTGATATGTCATAGAGAATGCAATACACACAATAATATCAAGTGTATGTTATCTGGAATTAAATGGCCAATTTATGAATGAAAATGTCCCAAAAGCAAAACATGACTTCTAACAGGTGAACTATTATTAATAATTTTATAGAGCTAATATTTAGAAATAGACGATTCAATTTTCAATTTCAAATATATTTGTATTCATTGTAAAAACTAAAGTCATGATTTCTGTCACATGGGATACGAATAACAAAATGAGGAATCATAAAACTGATAGTCACAGGTCATTCATTCAAGGTACTTATTGCTACTTTTGATTAACTATAGATTAACTTTATCGTGTGTTTACAAACTCAATTTGATTGAACGACCCCCGATGATTCAAATTGTTATTCCAAAATACCATTTACAAATAAGTTTCTGGTCGTGTGCCGATAATTCAACGCGCGAGCATGAGCACACGCACTCTCGTGGTTCGTTTAAGTTGGTTTTCGATGGGGAATTATGCTATTTCCAAATTTTCTTGACTTATCTTTACGTTTTGTCATCATATTTTGTTTGCAAATAATGTCCAAACAGTTGTTCGCGCGCGCGAATTATGCATGATGGCAGGAAAGATAAGTGGGTATTCCTCCCCGCGGACCGACCAATTAGCGATCGTTTTCCGAAGCAGATTAGCTAAGGGACGTGCGCATAATGTGGAACATTGCATAGTTCGCCTGGATTAACTATGAACTTGGGGGTTCAAAGAAAAGGTGATCAAAAGAAGTGGCCGCTGGCATGCTGGCGATGTCTAGAGAATATCGCATCAGCATGGGTGATTTGATTTGCGCACGCAGGTCGACTTTTATAATATCATAATTATCCAAATCGCAAATTATTTTTGGCACAAATATTCCAAGAGAGAACTCACAACAATCTATAATTCTTTACAAAAGATAATTGATTTGTCATTTGTTTGTGAACGAGAACTAAACTTTTGGGTGGTAATATATCAGGGTCGGTGATTGCTTCAAAATTGATTTTTATGATTTGCCGAGAATATTGCAACGCCACAAGCAGCTGCAAGATCGGGACGGTGCCCACGAGGCAACCGTATACGAAAGCAGTCGTTCTTTAAATGCAAGAGATACACTCGAGGGCGAGTCAGTAGGCCTCGCACTATATAGTCCACACCAGGGAATACATTTTTGATACAGACCTGCTTGATATAAATGGTCCATAATTGTAGATGAAGATGTTATTTCTTTGTTCCCATTTCGGTCCCGGAATACATATTTTTTTCGGTATTGCCCCTCGGAGGCTGTGAACGTCACAACAAATTACTTCCACGAGCCTGGGCCTCTACCAGGCGTGCCGCCTCGGTTCAGTGGGGTTAATACCTGGGGCACGGGGGCACTGGTTCATGTCTGTAAACCCCTAACACATATACCCCCACCGCCCCCCCCCCCCCCAAAAAAAAATAATAATAAATAAATAATAATAATAATAATAATAATAATAATAATAATGATAAATACAAATAAAGAAATAAATAAATAAAACAAATCAAAAAATAAAATCAAAAAAATTAAAAAATGAATAAATAGATAAAAATCAAAATAATGTGAGAAAAACCAACTAAAAAAATAGGGGGAACATGTACAGTATTTGAAAGAATACTACATGTGCCTTCAATATTTTGTGTGTAACCCCCCCTCCCCCCCCCCCTAATGTAAGTCCGACCACGCTACGCCTCTGTCGCGATTGTTAAAACATCGGATGATTTTGAGACAGATCTCTGGTTATGCCGTTTGTAAACACCCCTCTCCAAATTCATATCTTGATATTTCCATGCAGATTCAAAAGGAGCATCTCTGCTCCCCTGTGCATCATTATTTTATTTATTAAAAATGAACTTCGATTGTAATATTTGATGCAACAAAATTTGCATCGTCGTTTACAAAGAAGTGATTTTAACCTTGAGTATCGTGTATCATCCTATAAAGTTACTGGCGAATTATTTTGTACATCGTCATCTATTTTTATATTGTTCAACTTTTGATATGTTGTAATTTATATAGATTATTTGTATAAATTATATGGATTATTTGACTTTATTTGGCCATATTCAAATGCCTATTTGCGGTCTAAAATACAATTAGTCTTAAATCATGATATGTGTTTCTTGTTGGATATGACTGAGTTTGTGTACTTTAAATTCGGTTCCAACAGGCAACATGGTGTAAAGCACATTGTTCCTGTGATATGTTGGATCAAACTCAAGTTTTGACAAACTTAATATTAATTTCAAAACAATACTTTATAAATGAAATAACAAACTTAATATTCATCTTAAGACAATACTTTATAAATTATCAAACAAAAAGAAACTCACTCTTCTTGGGGAGCAGTTTGTAGACGCGGTAAGGTTCGGGGATGTCGAGTTGGGTTTTCTCGTGGACCTCCTCGATGTCGGGCAGTTTGTTGAGAGCGGTGCGCAGCCTGGTCTTCCAGACGGCCGGCTCAGGCTCGTGGATCCCTTCCTTGTACTTGCCCGTGTTCCGCGACCACAGCTAAAATGAAAACCAAATTAAATGATAAGACATCACAAGACATTGCCATTATGCAATACAAATTTATTAAATATATTATACTTTTAGTTAAACTTAGTAGAATATCAGGAAGCTAGTTGTATGCGGTAATGAGCTTATCGTCTTATAGTATGCTGACAACTGAGTTCACGTTCAAACAGTGGCGTAGCGTGGTCGTACTGATTGGGGGGGGGGGCACAAACATTATTGGGGACACACCTTATGTATTTCTTTTTTTTTAATGGCCCCTTATGTTTTCTATTGTTTTTTGTTTTCAAAATTATTGCGAGACACGTGCTAACCCCCGTTGCTACGCCACTGCGTTTAAAGGTGGAAATATTTTTTTTTAGAGAAACTTGATTTTTTTTATGGGTATTCTTGTTTCTATATTGATATATAAATGTTAAATCTTAGGTATGACATCTCAAGAAAACACTTCAGTTTCATGTAATGGCTCTGTTTAAAAAAAAAGTACCTCATTTAAAACTTTAAAAGAAATACAAATAGAGACAGTATTCCTTCGACTGCTAGAGCTCAGGCGCATGCAGCACGGCCTTCATACCAGATTTGGCAGAATCAATGCTTTTGCTAGTTTGCTACCCACGTCGCCATGGTAACACCATCACGACACCATGGCAACAGGTACACTCACCATGAAGATCTTGGAGTCCTCCTGGGGGTCGTAGTCCTGCTTCCCGGCGTGCTTCCAGGGGATCTTGAAGAGCGTCTTCTCCTTGTCCAGCCACTGCAGCCCCTTGACCTTCCCGCTGTCGATCAGGCTGATCAGGAACGGACGAAGACGTTGTCGACCGTTGTGCATCGTGTTCGCAGGCGGCTGGTTCTCCTGCATGGGCCTGAGATGGGAAAATAAAAAGAAGAAATTATGTGAAAACAAAAGACTTGATAGGTTGAGCACGGGTCTACCAATCCGGGGGTCTCGGGTTCGACTCCCGGTGGAGATTATTGTTCTATGCTAATTTTCAATCATTTATTAACATAGTTTCCTCTATGACTGAACAAAATATTGTTTATAAACGTCTGATTATCTTTTGTTTTTAGTCGGGGGTGGGGGGGGGGGAGGGGTGTTGACCCCACGACCCCCTGATTTCTGATCAGGCGTCATCACGACCACACGACCACTGAGATATTTATGCATTTTAAACCATTGTCTATGGATGGGAATCCGGTGGGCTCTGTTTAATGACTATACATATGTTGATTGCAAAATATAGTAGGGAAAGATATTATACATGTATTCATTGCACTTTTAATGGGACAGATGGACAAATACTAGGTAACTGCAGGGGCCTATCGTCATCGATAAGGTTGCAGAAGAAGACGACTTCGTGGTTGACCGCTGTGCATCCTGTTCGTTTGGTGATGGCATACAATAACTCTCCACCACACGCCTGTGGATAATAATGTTGAAGATCAGCATGGCACTTCACGTGTTCAAGTGGCTGAATGCTGATTCACCTTCCCTGTAAGCTTTATTGTTGGTGAAAATATTTGTCTTCCGTATTTTTTTCCTTCTTAAAATGTAAGTGTTTATTTTTGAAAATATATTTCTGGATTTGTTATTACAATATTAGTTAGCTCAAGTGGTGTATGGAACCACACTCCCGGAACTTAGAATTGAATTTACAACGCCCAATATTACCAAAATCAATACATTTTGAAGATACAGCTCTTCATTCTGTTTTATAATAACATAATCAAGGCATGCCCGCATCCAGGGAGGGGGGGGGGGGGGAAGCGAGATGCGCACCCATATCACCCCCTAAACAACCAGAAAGGACCATTATTGGTCTCTACTATCTTAACCAGCTTACACAACTCTCAGTCTGTGGTCTCGGTACCGTTTTTGTAAATGTCGCATCTCTCCAGGAGCTACGGGCTGGTCAAGTCAACTACTAAATCCCATTATATCGCTACAAATAATTCAGAGTAATCAATGTTGCTGCTTTTTATATAGTTTATGATAATGTATTATTCCATCATAACAGTTTACAACAAACCCCCTTTTATCTCGTTAAAACATGTTTTTATTATTTTTAATGTTGTTTAGATATTCAATTAAAATCTGTTTTCACTCCGTTTACGTTGTTTAATTCAAACCTGTTTTTATTCTATTTGTTTGTTTAAATTTTAATTTAAAACATTTAATTTGATTCAGGTGACACCTGTATATAGACTGTAGCTAGCCCAAGAGTACCGGAAGGATGTACTCAACGATATCATCACACTCCCAGGCTCTTTTGGGCCGCGTTCCCACAATATTATCAGATTATTGGGACAGTATTATGTTAAGGCTCTTCAATATTTAACTTCCTTATAATATTATATTAGAATGGACAAACATTTAGTTCAAGATGGTTATTTATAACGCAGACACAACAGGATACGTTGATACGGTCACGGGCCCTGTTGCAGAAAGACTTGCAATCGTTGAGTATAAAGTTGCAATTACTTAATTGCACGACGGGAAATTCATTAATTTCAACCAATCAGAATTGCGTATTTAGTCACATGATCTGGCTTGAAATGTATTGCAACTTTACAATCGATCGTATTTGTGTTTTTTTTCCTGCATTGGGGCCATGTGTGAATATATATGTACCCTTGAGTTTTAAGTAAAGATTTCATCCAATCAAATGATTCCTTAAAATCTTATTACATGAAGGAAACATTGTGAAATATAGACTGGTCATGACAATTTGCGACGTCGTTTTCCCGCATGATTGTATATGCGCATTCCTCCCGATATTTCGGTTCAAATTGGCCTGTATTTTTTAAAACATGGATTGTGAGGTTGAAATAAAAACTAGTAGTTATGTATACTGCAATTGTGTGTATTTACATTAACATACATTTCATAAAGCTTTAACTGAAGATATTACAAGTGACCTACAGGGAAATAGTTGTGATAATTATGTTGATTAGGAAAAAGGCAACAAAAAATGTATTATTTTAATATTTACATTTTGGAGGGATGGGAATAGTGATTTTTTTTTAGAGTGCCGTACGTGCACGTTCAATTTTAAATCGGCAGGAAATATAAAACAAAATCGACACGTATTCTCGATTATTTGATCACTATAGATTGTATGGCGATCTAATCATCGGGATTGGGAAATTATAAGTTCTCCGTAAAACGACCTGATTCTAATGAAAAGGGAAGACATTTTGCGGCACTACACTTCACCTCTGTATACACAGAAAAGCCATGAGCGGACAACCCAAGATCCGCCGATTAACCCTCCCGCTGTTTCAACACATTTTAAATCACAACTGAGTTATAAAACACACCTTTTTACCAATGGAATAAAGGTGATTCGCAGCGAAAACACCTTTCGTGAATCCTGGAACGTTTTTTTTTTACTCCCCATACAAGGACTACAGCATGTGCAGGTACATGAACAAGAGCATGGCGCAATATTTACACTAATCTAAACCAAGTCAGGACAATATTTTTCATCAGGGGAAAGTCATTCTATTTTGTAAGAAGAAACAAATATTTGCAGATGACACTTAAATATTTTTGTGATGCAGAGAAAAATTAAATGAATATGAATGTCGTGTCACAGTATACTGCTGTTAACAAGTGGTGGAGGGAAGAGTATGGAATGTTTCACTCCCGATGGATTTTAAATGTTACTGAGGGAAGAGTAAATAAGTCCCGAGACGCAGTCGTGGGACTTATTTTCTTCACGAAATAGCATTTTAAATCCAGAGGGGAACATTCCATGATTTTCCCAACAGCAAAGTTAACAACTGTTTAATCATCTGACTGCCATGTAACTATACCATGTAATATCCGAAAATATTACATGGCATCTCATGTACTGTATTTACTATGTCAGGTGATAAATATTTATGTAATTGCAATTTTAGATTCAACACGACTCATGACCTGGTATAATATCCAACGGATGTGAAGCGGAATTGTCTCAACAAGTTAGCAATGCATAGCTCTATTTCCAGCTAGGATTATCTAATCTTCCTGCTTGTTCCCGAATAGATAAGATAAATGGGATATAACATTTTAGACAGAGATAGATGGAGAACACGAAATAAATAAATAAAGAGAGACATCGACATGTGATGTACGAGGTGCGCAGCGTGGTCGAACTGATTGGGGGGGGGTGGTGGTGCCTTGATTTAATATATATTTAGAACCAATGTTCAACTTGTGTATCAATTTAAACAGATCTGTTTATCTGTCTTTTTTTTGTTGCAAATTAAGTTTAGTATTTTTCTGCACTTGTCTCTACGTCCCTCCGATCTATCTGATATTAATGTTGAAAACACACCAACACGTTATAACTATTTCCTCTGCTACAAATTAGAACATTTATGTAAAATTCGGTTACAATGTTAATTTATAATCGTAGTAAGTCAAGCTAGTTGTTGAGATAATTATAATAATACCCGTATTGACGGAATAATCGAGAAATTAAAACATAAAGCATCTCAAACCAAAAACAAAACCGAACAGAAAAAAGTCGCAACACAAATTGCAAGTCGCGACATAGAGCAATTATTTGAAAATGAGTCCCTGGTAAATACTAAATCACTGAAAGGTTTAGCCGGAAAAATAAAAACATTCAGAACTGAGCAAAAAAAATAATATCATCAGAATTAATGCAGCCTGGCTCGTGACACAATTTCAAATGGAGAGTACTAGCTCGCTAGGCTCTTCCTCTTGTCTCGTCCCCGCCAGAGCGCCGGGGACTTGAGGGACCAGCATCCCGCAGGATGCGATCAATAATGGGTCGTGTGTAGGAGCCACTTCGAATATCTTTCACTCCCACCATGCCCACTCGGCTAGCCCTTGTATGGAAAATAACCTCGACGGCTAGCATAGCCCGGGAACTCGCTGGATTTCAGACCGCATGCTAAGATGTCAAATCGTTTTTAAAATATTATGGATAATACATATAAATTTCGTCGTCTTTTGGGTCATATGTTTACATGACAGTTTTTATCGATTCAATAACAATTGATTGCGTAAAATTTGAACAAATGAAAATAATAACACATACTGTTGACTGTTAATTGAGTTCATCTGTACTTTGTATTTCTTGTAAAATAAATTCATATGAATTGAATGCAGGGCACATGCTAAGCTAATAATAATACAAATTAGTATCAACAATATTTCTCGGTTACTGTTACATTCATTTTCTATCTGAACACAAGTTATGAATGCATATTAACTGATTTGATAATGGTTGTAATAAAATATGTAAAAACTTAAACAAATTATCATCATCGGATGAATAATAATCTCCTCTGTCGAAGTTTTGTTTTACATGTTGAGTTGTTTGTTTAAATGACCCCCTTATTGTTCTTTCGCAGACAGACGATGATTCTAAAAATAATCTGTCCGAAATATGAACCTTGCAACTAGGAGAAACCGACACAATTTAACTTTCACCACACATTCACACGATGTTATGAACAAAAGACCGTTATTCATAATTACTTCTGGAAGTCGATGTGTTAAAGAACACAATTATGATTATTACATGTCGACAAAGACAAGTTGAAAACCAAAGTAAGAGAGGGGAAACGAATGAGGGGTAAGATAAGCGCAAGACAGTAGTTGTGATGGGTGAGTAATCGGCAATTCGAGGGTACTTAGCGAGACCGATTCTACACCCCATCACCGCCCGGGACCCCTCTACGCGCCGAGCACCTACTTTCTTACACCCCCTCTCCTTTACAAGACTCCGTAAGCGTTTGACACTCACTAATCACGCTATTAACACTTGTCGACCAAATTAGCCAAATTAAGTCGAGTTTTCTCCTCTTACACGCATTATCCGTTTCTGAGGTTTTCGGTGAGGCTACGTGGTGGATTTTGTTACCGTTTTAAATTATTGTGTACCTAAAAATTGCCTGAAAATTAAATATTGTGCCATCTCACTGGATTGATAATTCTTTGGAGTTTTAAAGTCAGGATGGAAGTTAACAAGCAGGCTGTACATCTTTTGTCTCATAAAATAAGTATTTCGGAATGCGTTGCTACAACCTGACGATGTAATCATCTTTCAAGTAATTTCTTCTTTCAGTATAATATCAAATCACGGATTTGATGCTCGAATCGTAAGTACAATTATAGAAATTTAAGTAAAATCAGTAAGCTTGCAGCATTTACTTTGAAATTTGCATGCGCGTAGTTACTAATTTATGTTAAATATAAATCTATTTTGAAAAAGTTACCTTCCAAACAAAATTTAATTAATATTCCATCGTGCACAACATGCTCAAGACGTTTCTATGACACAATTGAATATTGAAATTACAATTTTACTATGATCATTATCACAATAATTATAATATACACAGATGAGAAACACTTTGATATCTGTCAATACATTCGTTATCCCGATGAGAAACACCCAAATGCAAATATAAATAGCATTACGATAATAACCACAAGGATAAGCAGTTTTATAAACCATGATAGCCATGTTAGAAATGTGCAAAATTTAAGCAAAAATGTAACTCAAGTACAAATAACTGTGGCTATATATTAATAACATTATAAACCTCTCTAATTTTGAAATTATATTATATACATAAACTTATTGATTTTGTTAATTTGCTCATACCGTTGTATTTTTTTTTTAACCTATGTTGAAAAGTGTGGAAAATAATATATATCAGATATCAAATAATATCAAATACATCTCAATTTTTAACCAACTTAACACAAATAAAAATCTAAATTAATATTCCTTAACGATACGTGTGACTATGTTTTATTTTGTGGCAGGAACCATACAAGTTATACTAGTAAACATCAAACTTACACTAAATTTAAGAAAATCAAAAAATCATTGTTTGTAAAAAAAAAACATGCTCATGTCATGTGTTTAAAAAACTGAATGCGATACACGTTAATCAACATAAAGCATCATCCTGAAAAATTAGTAGATATTTATTATATGTAATTTTCCGAACAATTAGATCATGACGTATAAAACAACAATGGAATTATAGTTGTAATTTTAATACAAATTAAACATAATTACAGGATAAACAAACTTACAAAGTAATTAAAATTTTCAAGAAATGTAGATTTATCGACAAATTGACAATAAAATATTCAGCAGGTATGAAATACATGTAGTTATTTAAAAGTGAACTTAACCTTATGTATTACTTTAACAATTCTAAGTTCACTTTTCTTTTTCAACATGCACATTAAAACTAATCATGCGATCTTAAAACGAAGACGATAAATGAACAAAACATGCAATATAAATCAACATCCTGAACACCAGGTACAAAGAATAAACATGTACAAAACTTCCAGAAGATAAAATAATGGTTGAAAAAAACACTCACAGTTTATTTTGAGACGACATCATAGTGTACCTTCTACACCCAAACTACCAGTAATGAGGCTCGCTGCTAGGCCAGTATACTCGGCGTAAAACTCGAAACTTTCTCGCAAAGACCCACAAGTTTTGCTAGCAGCAATTGTTCAGTCAGCAATACGGGAATAACCCCTAGTTTCTAAATGTCTTTCTGTCGTTAGCTTTTTAGAACGGTCCGCGGCTCTGGTCCAAGTCTATCTACTCCAACGCCGATGACAACTAAAGTTCACTGTGACTGATCGTGTTGAATTGGGATTGATTATATTGCGGTGCGATTTGGGGTTGAAAAGCGAGATTATTACTAGTAGTAATATTACCACCAGACTGATTTCCCACTGCGCAGAATTATGAATACCAGACATAATGGAAGTGTGTGAAAACGTGCTGGTGTCTCTGTCCACTTGTAGCATACGCCGATTTCCGACCAATCACGGCCAGCCGTTTCGTAAACGTCATCTAGGATTCGTCTAAAGTGGCGATGAGGGGAGTGGTTTCAGTTCACGGGGCATCACAACTAATAATACACCAGTCATGCATTTGTGGTCTCCTTTTTTCTAACTCTCTGTTGTAAACTTTGTACTACCAAAGCTCTTCGGTACTACTAACACATAATCATTGTACAGTAGTGCAGGACTGGTTTGTCAACCGTATAGTTCTTATCATATCTCCTCCCACCCTCAGCCACTGAACTTCCTACCACCTCTCTTCCACTCTCCTCCTCTTACCTCTCTACTCTCTCAACCCTCCACCTCCCCCTCTCATCCACGGCAGCATCGAAATAAAAACATACCGTGCTTCGTTTTCAGTTTTTCAGTTTAGTTTCCAGATTCAAACTATAAGTGTATGTTGGAAAGGGAACATTATAATAATACTTGTTGTATTTTATCGGGGTGAATATATAAGAGGCAAAAAGTGCAATAAACTTGTACAATAAAGTTTCAGGGCAATGGCTAGTGATCGATGTCGGTGCTCTTGTTTTGTTCCTTCTAAAAAATAAAATGTATACACTTTGGGAAACTGTGAGATGTTTTATAACATGGACAGTTATACAGGGAGATAGCGGTATAAAATATCAAACTTTTTAACACTTTAGGAAATTGCATTTATTGATCAAAGTTTGGTTTACGGATAATGCAGTCAGTGTCAATTGTCATTCGTCTGTAATGAAAATTATAATTTCATTATACGATAACGGGTAATTATTGGAAAATGATTGTAACTCACCGCCCTATCAATAAGAGATAGCTAGCTATATACCTAGCTATATCATGTATAATTTGTTTGGTGTGTGTATTTGCTTATGATATCTTGATTAGAATATAATGTTTACGTAGATACTAGGTGTGACGGGTGATTTCACTGATTAAAACATTTATTATGCGCCTTCGAGGGTTGATAATGTTTGCCGATTATTTGGAGCGCTTTTTGTGAGCAACCCAAGATCAGAGTTCAATACTAATGTTTTAAACAATGAGTATATAATATATACGCAGTGTGTCATATCACCATGATATCACTATCCAGCTACTGATGAGGCAGGAATACTCACCAGGGAGTGGAGATAAAAGTACACATAAAACTGGTTTGCATTGTATCCTATGACCGGGGTAATACTTATTGTAACACGATATCATATTGGGCGCTATATAAATTGGACCTATTATCATTATTATCATTAGTAGTAGTAGTAGTAGTAAAATTAATTATTTCAGTACAGTTTCAGTGCAGTTTAGATTATTAGAAGGACAACCGGATAACATACGTATAGTATTAATCGTGCATTGAGTTATAAATCACATCAACTATCAAAAATACAAATTAATTACATTCAAACATTGTAGAAACTGACTAGAAGTAATTAAATGATTGAAATTGAGCAAAGAAAATAGGCTTGGTATTTTTTTTACAAACAGGAGTTTGTATATCCAAAATAATACTTTATATATTATATCAATTCTATTTTAGCATAGGGTAGATCCGTGGGAACCAAAATCTGGTGTGTTCTTTATTGTGTTATCATTCATTTCTCGACGATATGCCTGAAGGAATATTGGAAAAATCTCATCTTTTACTCAACGTCCCGTCGAAAAATTTAAAGAACTATTCAGGTTATTGTATCAGGTAAACATTTGTAACAATCGAATTGAAAAAACGCTGCAACATGCTGGTGGGGAAATGCCCCCTACTTTTGAGGAGTCCTTCTTATAACGCCCCCCACCCCCCCCCCCCTTGTTAGATTCTCTCTAGGAATAATTAATGTTGTCTCTTTCATTTTGCTCGGTTTAAAATCATAGCATGGAAATTAATCAAAATAATGAAGCGTATTTCCATTTTGTCGTTGTGAAAATTTGATTATGGGACATACAAGAGTTTTTCTTTTTTTATTTAGGTTAATTTGTCCATTGTTTTTTAATAAAAGAGCACAAGGACATGGGCCATATTATGCTCAATATACGTATTACTATTAGAGTTGAATACCGTGACATACATTATATACTAAAAAAAGTGTCGCTGCATTTTCCTTCAATTCAATAAACCCCTGAGTTTTGCTTTAACTGTGACGGGTTCAGTCATATACCCATAACAATATGATTTTTCGATATGATTTTTCTCCAAGCGCCCAGGGCTCGGCTGACGTGGAGCATTAGGGTGTATTATGCCATTTGCGTCGGTTATTGGACGCAGAACATAGGCAGAACACGGGCCAAACATGTAATACGATCTCAAAGGTATTACAGCGCGACAAGTCGTAGTCCATTCGTATGGTATCGGGAATCTATTAACCCTCTCGACCCATTATAAAAAGTTTTGGTGTATATAACTTGATGTACTTTATTCACGGACTGTTATTGTATTGGTTAACTTATCGACCTCTGTTTGGTTCGAACAAATCACTTTGTCACTTACTCAATTTATCGTGTCTCTATATTACCAACCCCCACCACCTTGCGTGGGGAGTCAGCACGCATTATCAACAATGGGGAATGACGGATGGGAAAGCGAATATCAAAATAAAAAACGTATTTTTGCTGTGTCTTTACCAGACAATATGATTTTCTACGCAGACACAAAACAGTATACTTTACGAACACTGGCATGGTAACGAAACCAATGCATTGCTATTCGTTCAAAATCGTATGGAAATGAACTAAGAGAAGCAGAAGCATCCTGGGGTCTAAAATAAGATTTCTGAAAGTTGCTAATCATCTCATGACATTTCTGCGTTTAAAGGTTGCACCCCTTATTAACCAATCATCGTCAAATTCAAGTCTTGATTCATGTTTAATGTTTTCTTGCTATTCATAATGATAGATCGACTAGTGACTGATATGCGATCTAAATTAATATGAAATATAGTAGAAAGTTCTTATGTCGAATTATTCAACAAAATGTTAAGCATGTTAAATAATTTCAAACATATTTCCTTTTTAATTCAAACATATAGCATGCATAGGGAAACTCAACATGAATATATAATAATTTTGAATGAAAAAGGCAAATAAAATGGGATTCCTCTGGGAACCGAACCCGAGACCTCCGGAATGCTAGACCGGCGCGCTACCGACTGAGCTATAGAACACCCTATAGTACAATGTACATTCTAAATGATAAACTATTTTATTTTTGTTTTTACTCAAAATCAAAATTCAAAAAATCTTCTTGTTGTTCCAACATGATTTTTGTTTCCATTATCGTTAGTTCAATATGCTGTAACCCCAAGGCATCTAGATAAAAATCAATACAAAAAAAGGCCTGCGGAATACTCTTTCATGCAATGTCTAAGTGAGTCAAAGACAAAACAGCCAGATTGTGACTAAAAACCAAAATACTATCTGGAACACAATTCATATAAAATCATATCATAACGTGGTATAATAATATTATCTATGGAATACTAGTAAATCGAAGATGGATTATGTACAAACGAAGCTTAAAATCATTTCCTCGTTTTCTTCAGCACAGGCGTGCACCTGGTTTTGATCATGATATATTATATTACTCGCCTATCTGCATAACAGCTAGCCTTTTATGATTAATTTTGGATTAATATTTCCGAAACTGAAACATTTTTTGATTATCTCAAGCAACCAGCGTCGGAGCTCTCTAAAATAAATACATGCATGCATGTATATCATGCAGCAAGCATGCGAACGCATTAACCCTTACGCCGCCGTAAAGCCCGGCGCAGACAGAGCCGCCTCGACCCGATCCGACCCGACTGGATTTCAAATAGGCTAAAGTCAGTTTCGCTCAGTCGGAGCCAATTCATCATGTCGACTCGGCCTCGAATGACCTCCGACTGACTCTTTTTTTTTTTTTTGGCAGATGTTTTCTGCATTTATTGAAACAAAATCATCAACATATTCAAATATCAATACAAATATAT
>JAUELG010248990.1:0-15649 GCA_031471515.1 Dendraster excentricus | reverse complement strand
ATTTTCGATTTGCTTTTGTTTATACCCCCCAACCTAAGATTTTATATAGCCTATCATTCCCCATTAATGACCCACATTGGAGAGCCAATGATTAGTATTTTGGGTCATGAGGTAAAAGGTCAAATGTCACAGGGCTCATTATTTATGCAAAAATAGAATCGCGTGATCGCGGAGGCATAATTTTCGATTGCGTGCAATCGAATATCCATCTAGTTCTATTGAATTTTTATCTCACATTCTCATTCGCTCTGTCCTTCTATTACTCCGCTTTCTATTGAGGAAGTAGTGATTTTGGTCCAATGATCATACGTACAATATCTCTGATTATGAATCAAATTTGACGTGGTATACAAGTGCTTCTCAAATTTAGATCGTGAGGGAGACTTTCCTCATACATGCCTTGCTTTTTGAGGTCACACAATGCATATTTGTTTTTTAATTACGTTCGCGTCATCATATTCTGTTCACACTCATTTCATAATAATGTTTATTATCAGTAAGTGATGCTTTGTTCAGTACTGAAATCAACGGAACTTGAGAGCATGTATTGAAGTCTGTGATTCAGGGGCGTAACAGGGGTCACTTGTCAGAGGGGGCAATTTTCCCGTTTTGAGACAGATTTTTCCGGTTGGAGGTGGTTTTGAGGCAGATTTTCCCTGTTGATGGTGAAAATATCCCTGTCAGCGGGCAAAAAAGGGCTGATTTAGCATGATTTTCAAGATGTTTTTCCCGGTCAAAGCTCTCAGGGGGGCAGCTTGCCCCCCCCCCCTGCCCCCCGGCTGTTACGCCACTGCTGTGATTCTGTGTAATTGTGCAATGATCATCCGTGTACCGACATCCTTGTTTTACTCTGTAGTCTTAAATCAAATCCTAGAAAATTCCTTGTCGAAATAAGCTACTAATTACCATGTTGACCTACATGTAATGGAATATGTTGTTTAAATTTCAGCACACTCTCACGAACCCTGCCAATTTCAATGAGGACGCAACCAAACTGAACCGACTCACCAATAGTTGAGGTCATTGATTTAAATACGCCTATAAATTTGTACACTTTCACACACGCACGCACACACACAGACACAAACACAAACTTAACTACACACAAATGAATAAACAAACAAACAAACACAGTCATAGACCAGCGCACAATTAAACAAAACATTGTACAAACTGTTTGATTTTCAAAATATGTATTGATTATTTACATACAACAGAGCGCAGGCTGTGCGATACAAGTCGCTCAATTACAGACACTCATGACAGTTAAATGTGTACACTTTTTAGCATATCTACTATGGGGACAATCTGAACGAAATCCACATTAGTAATATAGTCTTTGGATTCGTGATAATCAATATTTGAAATAGCACATTCATAACAAGGGGAGTATCAATGATTGTGTCCAATATTGGAATGTTAATTTCGTTTTAATCAAAATATCATAGTTTAATATAGTTTAATATCTAACAAGCAATATTAACGAGATCGTTGATTTCTGGTAAAGAGAGTACAGTTTTGGTCAAACAGAATCTTAGTAACCAAATCATGTATCATTGAATAGGGTGGACATAAAAAAAAATGGAACGGGGCACTACTTCCCAAATTAAATTACCCACATGTGTATGTCTATCGCATAGGGTGTCTTTTCAAATGAACAACGACACCAAAACAGCAATTTTGATGGGGTAGTTTTTGTTTTAGAGCGCTGCGAGTGAGACCATGTCAGTTACCAATTATGGTCAATTTTCACCTCGTCGATGCCAGTTAATAAGCACTCACTGCCCGTAATACCATTGTGCGACCCTTCATATTCTCTCCGCATACGGCTGAGCATACACTGACAATAGTGCGCGATGCTGCAGGCTATGAAAAGCAGTAGCGTACGTGAGACTTGATGCACCAATTACTGGCATATTTATAATCGACCAGAAAAGAGACCTGACATGGTGACATTCACAGCGCTATAAAACAACAACTACACGCCCACATTGACTGTTCTTGGTGTTGTTGTTCATTTGAAAAGACACCCTATCCGATGGACATAATACATTTTGTACTGTATTTTGGGAAGTGCCCCGTTCCCTTTTTTGGGGGCCACCGTGTATTACAAACCAATAATTATAACTCCACCATGATTGAAAGGAATTCAAAATTACAAACGACTAAGCAAAAAGCATGATATCATTCATATAGAGCAGTTCAAACTCAAGACGGCAATCTAAAAAAAAAACACACATTTTTGATAACACATTGCACATGTGAAAGTCTGTGAATCGTCTTTTTAATTTTTGTAATGGTTTGCTCGAAATTTTCTAATAACTGTGGTGCCCCAGTAATACATATGGGGCCCCACATGTATTAGAAATTTTTCAGTTTATAGATACTTCAGCCATTTCCTAACCGATTTTGATCAAATAAAGTTTATTCTGGTATAAAAACATTACTCTCTTTCAAATTTTATACTCAGTTTTTCATTATCTCACAAAAACAGTTTTACCTGTAGCGTCCTCGCTAACAAAACTCAACTTTCTATTTAAAGGGTAGTTTAGTTTTAGTAGAGAGGGCGTTGCGCATCACAATATTGTTTGTGAGGTGATCAAAAACTGAGTGTTGAAAATTTGATGTGATAATTATTTGGGCCCAAATAATTACATGGTCTTTTCAAATAAAACCAAAAATACTTGCACTTTTTCAAAAAATTTCAAAAACCTTTTTGACAAATTGTTGATGAGCACTCTATCAAAGCATTTTTTCAATAACACATCACATGCATAATTGTATAATTATGACAATGGTTGAACCTTTTTCCTTTTCAGAAAAGCGCCCTCTTGTGTTTAAATGGCTCTTTCAAAATGATAACATGCTTTTTACTAAGTCGTTTGTAATGTTGGATACTCTTTTTATCATGATCATGGTGGAGTTATAACAATTTAGTTTATCATGCCACTGTCCAGAAATTTGGTTACTAAAGTCAATGGCGGATCTATGGGGGTTAGTTTACCCCCCACCCCCCCCCCCCCCGGGCTTCCAACAAATGCCAAATTCGCCAAAATAGCAATAAAAAACGTCAACCATGTACAAAATGAATGCATTGTGTTACTGAATATCACTTTGCATTTTTGCTCTTAACTCAGCCATGCAACTTCCATTTGACTTGAACATTTCCCACAATACCCTGTGGAAGTATCAAATAATAGCAATATACATTGCATGAACAATTCATCATTTGTTGTGTGTTGCCTTTAAATTTTTCAACCAAAATTGGCACAGAGGCCCTCTAAGCCAAATTCAATCTAACGTAATTTGCCAAACGATGAGGGTGTCCCAATGAGATGATGTTGGGCCATTGTCGGAAATTGACGTTATGCAAATATATCACAACATGACGTAGTGACGATGTTGGACTGGCGGACATTTTAACCTCGAGCCAATCGCGATATACCGACATCCGGCCAACAGCTTATAACATCGGCCCGACGACAGGTGGCTATCTGGGAAATGACTTTTAAAGATGGAGTTTGGCCTAGAGGGCCTCTGTGCCAATTTTGGTTGAAAATTTACAGCCATGCAACTCTGAGAAATGACCAATAATGATGAAATGTTGGACATACGCTATGGTGAGGCAAATGAGCCAACATTACAGGGGCTTTTTTCAAAGCTTAAAACAAAAGGCTAGCTTAATTAATACCAATTCATACAGGCATTTATTGTACATTGGTAGTTTGCAATCATGATAAAATTATTACTTTTAGTATGAAATTGTTCATTAGCGCACAAACTTGGGAAAAGGAACTAAGTTGGATCTAAAAAAAAAATATTCCACCATTTTGACCAACAGTGCATAAACATTAATATATGACACTATTTACCTACTGGTTTGTTTTGTTAATGGTTGAAATTGAAAATACAATTACAGTCAAACCTGCTTATGCGACCACCTGTCTATAGCGACCACCTGCTCATAACGACCGCTCTGTGGTCCCCCCTGTTTAAACCTGTGTATAGCGACCACAATTAGCGTTTGAGCGACCAATTAGCCACCAAGAAGTTTGCCTTAGTCGCTCACGGCTCAAATTCTGCATGTCAGTGCATAATACAATTCATTCAAAATGCCTAATAATTTAGATACCTAGTGTATCAGTCCCAATGCTTATCCTGAAATGTGTCACACAAATACACTCATTCACTCAACATCACAACCAAATTTGACATCTAACAAGTAGTTTAATAGCCGATGTGGGGTGTTTCCCATCCGTGTTACGACTAAACGATGCATCTTGACTTCAGAATTCTTTACAAGCAACCAAAAGTGCAGGTAAATCTCTCTACTCTATTGATGAGTAAACAAATTGACACATTTTGCAATTTCAATTTCACGTATATAAGATAAAACAACGATAATCGTAAATGTACAAAGATGTAATATAATTTGAAATGTAATGCCAATTCATGTACAATTTCTGTTTCGGTTAACAAACACTTAAATAAACTACTAACACGAGCATGTACCGATGACATTTACTTACATGTGCATATTGGCATGATATACATGCGACGAAAAAGTCAAAATGGTGGCTTACCTGTCTAATACGACCACCCGCCTATAGCGACCGCTTTTCGCCGGTCCCTTGAGTGGTCGTTATAGACAGGTTTGACTCTACTACGTAGAGTACGCGATCCAGGTTTAATAGATCATTAATTTCGATAGCATGTGAAGAAGAAAGCAACACACCATCGTAAGAAGACCACTAGTTCCATCTACTGCGATTTTCACACCACCTGACTCACTCAATAAAGTTTTTATTGTATTGATATCTTCCTTCTCATTGCATGGACCATATTCACCTCTATCAGCATGATCCTTTGCTTGACATCTAATAGATAAGTTTTGATTTGCGCCACGTAGGCTCGGGGTGGTAGCTCCTCTAACATCATGATAGGTGATGTTGACACTAACGTCGATCGCTAGTGAGCCGCGGATGTTCGACGCCAAGCAAGTCAGTGAAAAGAGGAAATTCTGCTCGCCATCTCCAGAGATCCCGTCGTCAAGTGTAAGCTCTAGTGCCTGTGGTTCTGCACCCGCCTGACTACAATTAGAGCTCAATCCTAATAAATTGGTGAACAGCCCTATGTTATCCAGTGCATCCAGGGACTCTTCATAATGCCACGCTACCATTGGATTTGGGTAGGCCAGAGTGGGGCATTCCACCAGGATGGTGTTGTTTGCCTCTACGGTGCATATTTTGTTATCGGACACCATGGGCTGGCACGTAAAATCGTTATCCATCAAGTCTGATAGTTCCTGGTCCTTGTTGTCTTGAGGCGCCACGCACCGACCGCCGATAACCTCGACGATGTCCTTAACGTCAATTAACCATCTTTGGTTGCACGTACATATTAGAGGATTTCGATAAGAGTAGAGGGTCAACGCATTTTTATTTGTCAAAAGACTTGGTGGAATTAAGTTCTTGCTTAGGAAGGACATATTGTTGTTACTCAGGTCGAACGTGTACAATTCTCTTAGAAATATCAACCCGTCTTCGCATAACCAGTGCGAAAACCTTCCAAGGTGGTTTCCTTCAAGATACACTTTCTTGAGACTACGGTGTGTGCCCCAAATTCCGCAGCCAGATAAGACCTCGATGCGGTTGTTGGACAGAGAGAGTGTATTGAGACTTGGAAAAAATTGACGATAGTTCCAAAACAGAGCGTTGTTAGATGGTTACCACTAAGGTTCAAGTGGCGTAATGAGGGTGCAATTATACGGGGGACCTCACTTAGTCTACTATTCGTGTAAGATAATTTCTTTAGTTCTTTCGCAAACACTATATAATTATTACTGTCCAGTTGTCCATTTTCTGTCAATGATATCTTTCCAATAAATAGTGATTTTCCCTGACTAATTATCATATTGAGAAATGAGCGCTCGATAAGAATATCTGACAATGTAAATGTTAACGGAATTGTCATCGAGCAGCTACTATTGATTCCCTCGAATGTGAGGCCATCAATTATCAATTTAGTCATCTCGCTATTACAAAGGAAATCATCCTGGATACGCATGGATCGTGATCCCTTGAGTTCAACTCTATTCATCTTTGCAGTGCTCTGCAGTAAAGGAGGGTCAATATAATCCGTTAAGGCCGAGCCTAAAACTAGATTGTTAAGGTTTGTTGGCAAGCTGATGCCAATATCAAAAGCTTTGATCGGATTGTTGCCGATATCGAGAAATCACAAATTCTTGAAGGGGGTCAACATACCGGAGTACCAATGGTTGATCATGTTATCGTTTACATTCAGTCTTCTTATATTTGGGAAATTGTGCGCAAAATGGATCGGAAATTCCACCAGAGCACTTTTCTGAAGATCGATTATCTTTAGAAAATGAAATGCACCGCCGATTTTGGGCAGTGTTGTTATTTGGGTATACCTCAGAGATAATTGCACTAGTCTTGGAATGGAAATGAATATGTGAGCTTCGATGAATTGCAAAGGATTATTATCAAGAACCAATGCCGCGAGTGAAGGAAACGCTGGCAAATCCCGTATGTGCGTTATTTTATTATGCGATATCGATAGATGACTAAGCACGATCATGTGTTGGAAAGATTCTGGATTGATGATATCAATTTCGTTTCCATTTAGTAATAACGTATTGAGACCGATTCGAGTCTTCAATGAGGAGCGAAATGTTTTAATATTATTTCCCTCTAAATGTAAATTCTTAGCGTTTAGTAACAACGACTGTGGTATATCAGAAAGTTGGTTATGACTTGCAAAAAAAGGTATGTAGATTCATTAAGAAATAATTGGCATCGATATTGATTATTTTATTATGATCAAGAACAATTATGTTTAATCGCGGTAAGTTAAGCAAATCATCTTTCTTCACGTCTACTATCTCATTTCGTGACACATCAATAACTCTTAAGTAGAGGAGGCCAGACGCGTTCGGGAACGATGTAAGACGGTTGCTACTTAATCGGAGCATTGTAAGAGAAGGCAGTGAAAATGGTTTACCAATCAATCCGATACGATTTGAGGACAGGTCTAGGTAAGTTAACACAGAATGATTCAGCGCATCAACTGCCATTAGTTGTCCATAACGAACAGAAAAGTATCTCAACATGGGGGATTTGGATAGCATGACGCTTACGATATCAGGATTTCTGATCTTGGTTGCCTGAATACTTGTTAAGCCTTTAAATTCAGGAACGTGTGCTAAGTTGTCGAATTCATGTACATTCACTAAATCAAGATACGTCAGCGAACGGAGGCCTTCATGCAGAATACTTCCAGAAAGCTTTATCCTGACAAGACCTCTAGGTAAAGCAGAATATTCGATTACAGCAATCCGGTTGCCCCTAAGGTCGATTGAGATCAACGATGGCAGGAACAATGCATAAAAGGAGATAAATGTAATATCATTGTAACTGAGATCAACGGTCATCAGAAGATCCAAACCTTCGAGTGCGTATTGGCTTAAGGCGAGGATCTTGTTTCTTGACAATTTAAGACTCATTAATCGCTGGGGTAGATGGCTCCCATTGAGAACTTTGATATTGTTTTCATCCAGCGTCAGTGTCCAGATATTTGGCACATCAAATCGTAAGTCTTTCTGGATTTCCCGAATCGCGTTGCCTCCTAATACCAGTTCATTTAGTAAATATTTATTGCCAAGCTTCGGAATCTGATGAAATTCGTTGCTTGATAAATCTGCAATTTGTAGACGCTGTAATGAAATGAACAAATCATCATCAAGAGATGAAAAATTGTTTTCTGATAAATAGAGGTATGCAATATTTCGATGTTCTTCAAACATTTCCGGACGCAACTTCGTTGGCGGTCTTGTGATGTTAAGATATGTGAGATCTTCCTCCGTTGACATGCGCTCCAAGATGTTGCCTTCGCGGAATACACCTTTGCATTTGAGAGATGATGGACTGCACCTGCAGAAACGGCAGAGGTCTCCGCTTTCCCCAGTGGATGTCGGGATGCTGACAACGAGGGTCCATACCAGATAGACCAGAAAGATATGCGAAAGAATCCCGCATCGCTTCGGTGGAGTCGTGTAGGCCATGCTGGACTTCCGATGTGTCGTGTCTCCGATCAGGCTTGGACTTGAATGTACAGACGGTCTTGGAGAATTTTCCACTTTTAAAAGTACTTTCTCTGGTACTGTTACGATGTGCTTGTAATACTCAAAAGCTGATGAAATCACCTCGGAAAGGCAATCTGAAAAGGGGAATATTAAGACGTGTAAGAGAAACTATGATTCGCAGGAATATAAACCAAACACAAAAAGTAACTTCACCCCTAAGCAATTGCCAATAATTTCAAAACAAAGAATCGATTTAAGATTTCGTTTTGCCAAAACATCCATGTGATAGTCAGAAAGTAGTTGGAGTTAAGGAAGCCGTGCCTCGCGATAACCTTCAGTGCATTGCCACTATATACCTTTCCCTCGCCCTCTCAAAAGTGGCGTAATGGGGTCGGACTGATTTGGGGTGGGGTCAAGAAAATTATTGGGGGCACTCCTAATGTATTTCTTTGTCGTTTTTCCTTCTTCGAAAAATTACCCCTTTTGTATTTTTTTTTTATTGCCCCCCCCCCCCGTAGCTACGCCACTGCAGCCTCTCAAGGTCATATGTATAATCTTAAAGGGGACCACCGGGCAAATAACAACGCATTATTATATGTTTTGGTACTGTTTTGTGATATCAAATAGGCACCCAACATTTTGCAAAAAGTTGTTGAATTCATAAACAAAGCTATTATTTTCCACCACTTACGGAATTACTACTATTTCTATGTTCCTGGTTTGCGAGTGCGCCAATGCTAGTCACGCGTATGTTTATAAGCAGTATAATCCCGGGCAGTTTGCTTGCTCCGCACACGCAGTAGTCTACAAATTCAGACCACATGAAACGCATGCTTAAGAATGGTGATGCGTTTTCCAATTAAATATTTTTTATGACAACATAATTTGTGAACTTCTTGATGGAATGGAATGCTAAAGATTTTACCTCTCTATATTCAGAATACTGGGTGGAATTGGATATTGGGTGGTAGTTTAAGTTGCAAGGCGAATTTTACTCTTGAGTAACACAACTAAGCGACATAGCCTTCAATATCGTTCGATCGGCGGTAACCACAAAGAAGTCATTGGCACCATGACATTGACCTTGACCCCTTAAGGTTATATTTGAAATGGTAGCAATTAGGCCTATCTTAGAAGGATGTGTGCAAGGCACTGGATTTTATTTCGACGATACATCACTTACAATACATTATAAGGGAACGTAATATATCGCCACGTCAGTCTGCTTAGCTTCTGTATAAAGTGCTAAGTAAACATATAAAACACCGCTATTCAACTGATTACTGATTATCAAATATGAATGCGCATCTCTCCCACATAATATTAACAACCTAATAGTATGTATAAAACGTTAATGTATGACACTATTAAGCTACTTGTTGTTTTGTTAATGGTTAAAATACAATAACTATGTAGAGTATGCGATGCAGGTTTAATAGATCATTAATTTCGATATCATGTGAAGAAGAAAGCAACACATCATCGTAAGAAGGGCGCTAGTTTCATCTATTGCGATTTTCACACGACCTGACGAATTCAATAAAGTTATCTCTTCCTTCTCATTGCAAGCTTCATATCCACCTCCACCAGTTGTGCCAGTATGACACTTTGGTTGACATTTAATAGACAGGTTTTGATTTACGCCACGTAGGCTCGGGGTGGTAGCACCTCTAACATCATGGAACGTGATGTTGACACTAACGTCAATTGATAGTGAGCCGCGGATGTTTGTTGCCAAGCAAGTCAGTGAAAAGAGGAAATTCTGCTCGCCATCTCCAGAGATCCTGTCGTCAAGTGTTAGCTCTAGTGCTTGTTGTTCTGCACCCGCCTCACTACGATTGGAGCTCAATCCTAACAAATTGGTGAACATCCCTATGCTATCCACTGCTTCCAGGGACTCTTCATAATCCCATGCTACCATTGGATTTGGGTAGGCCATGGTGGGGCATTCCACCAGGATGGTGTTGTTTGCTGCTACGGTGCAGATTCTGTTATCGGACACCATGGGCTGGCACGGGAAATCATTGGCCATTAGGTCTGATAGCTCCTGGTCCTTGTTGTCTTGAGGCGCCATGCACCGACCGCCGATAACCTCGACGATGTCCTTTACGTCAATTAACCATCTTTGGTTGCACGTACATATTAGAGGATTGCGATAAGAGAATAGGGTCAACGCATTTTTATTTGTCAAAAGACTTGGTGGAATTAAGTTTTTGCTTAGGAAGGAAATATTGTTGCTACTCAAGTCGAACGTGTGCAATTCTCTTAGAAATACCAACCCGTCTTCGCATACCCAGTGCGAAAACCTTCCAAGGTGGTTTCCTTCAAGATACACTTTCTCGAGACTGCGGTGTGGGCCCCACATCCTGCAACCAGACAAGACCTCGATGCGGTTGTTCGACAGAGAGAGTGATTTGAGACTTGGGAAAAACTTGACGATAGTTCCAAAGCAGAACGTTGTTAGATGGTTACCACTGAGGTTCAAGTGGATTACTGAGGGTGCAATTATACGGGGGACCTCACGGAGTCTACTATTCGTGTAGGAGAATTTCTTTAGTTCTTTCGCAAACACTATTGAATTATTGTTATCCACTTGTCCATTTTTCATCAACGATATGTTTCTAATAAATATTGATTTCCCCTGACCAATTATCATAATGAGAAATGAGCGCTCGATTAGAATATTTGACAATGTAAATGTTAACGGGATTGTCATCGAGCAGCTACTATTAATTCGATCAAATGTGAGGCCATCAATTATCAATTTAGTCATCTCGCTATTACAAAGGAAATCATCCTGGATACGCATGGATCGTGATCCCTTGAGTTCAACTCTATTCATCTTTGCAGTGCTCTGCAGTAAAGGAGGGTCAATATAATCCGTTAAGGCCGAGCCTAAAACTAGATTGTTAAGGTTTGTTGGCAAGCTGATGCCAATATCAAAAGCTTTGATCGGATTGTTGCCGATATCGAGATATTGCAGTTTCGTGAAGGGCGTCAACATACCGGAGTACCAATGGTTGATCATGTTATCGTTTACATTCAGTTTGCTTATATTTGGGAAATTGTGCGCGATATTGATCGGAAATTCCACCAGAGCATTTTTCTGAAGATCGATTTTCTTTAAAAAATGAAATGCACCGCCGATTTCGGGCAGTGTTGTTATTTGGGTATACCTCAGAGATAATTGCTCTAGCCTTGGTATGGAAATGAATATTTGAGCTCCGATGAATTGCAAAGGATTGTTATCAAGAATCAAATTGGTCAGTACAGGAAACGGTGGCAAATCTCGTATGTGTGTTATTTTGTTATGCGATATCGAAAAGAAATAAAGCACGATCATGTGTTGGAAAGATTCTGGATTGATGATATCAATTTCGTTACCATTTAGCGATAGCGTATTGAGACCGATTCGGGTCTTCAATGAGGAGCGAAATGTTTTTATATTATTTCCCTCTAAATATAAAGTCTTAGCGTTTAGTAACAACGACTGTGGGATATCAGAAAGTTGGTTATGCCTTGCAGAAAACGCATGCAACTTGCTTAAATACTGGCCATCAATATTGATTATTTTATTATGATCAAGAACAATTTTGTTTAATCGCGGTAAGTTAAGCAAAGAATCTTTCTTCACATCTACTATTTCATTTCGTGACACATCAATGACCTTTAGAAAGAGGAGGCCAGATGCGTTTGGGAACGATGTAAGACGGTTGCTACTTAATTTGAGCATTATAAGAGATGGCAGTGAAAATGGTTTACCAATAAATCCGATACGATTTAAGGACAGGTCTAGGTGAGATAACACTGAATGGTTCAGCGCATTAACTGCCATTAGTTGTCCATAATGAACAGAAAAAGATCTCAGTATGGGGGATTTAGACAGCATGACGCTTACAATCTCAGGATTTCTGACCTTAGTTGCCTCAATAGTTTTTAAGCCTTTAAATTCAGGAACGTGTGCTAGTTTGTCTAAATCATGCAAATTCTCCAAACGAATATGATATAGAGAATGGCGGCCTTCAAGGTATGAAAGGTTACGCACAATGTTTCCAGAAATCGTTATTCGGACAAGACCTCTAGGCAAAGCAGAAGATTCGATTACTGCAATTCTGTTGTGACTAAGGTCGATTGAAGTCAACTTTGGCAGGAACAATGTGTAAGAGGAGATAAATGTAATATTATTGTAACTGAGGTCAACGGTCTTCAGGAGATCCAAACCTTCAAGTGCGTATTGGCTTAAGGCGATGATCTTGTTTCGGGACAAGTT
Source organism: Dendraster excentricus (assembly GCA_031471515.1). Lineage (NCBI taxonomy): Eukaryota > Metazoa > Echinodermata > Echinoidea > Clypeasteroida > Dendrasteridae > Dendraster > Dendraster excentricus. The sequence goes on along the minus strand of JAUELG010248990.1, from coordinate 3,275 downwards.
TAGCTTCTTTAATCGCTGGGGTAGATGGCTCCCATTGAGAACTTTGATATCGTTTGCATCAAGCGCCAGGGACCAGATGTTTGGCACATCAAATCGCAAGTCTTTCTGGATTTCCCGAATCGCGTTAGCTCCTAATACCAGAGCATCTAGTAAAGAGTTATTTCCAAGCTTCGGAATTCGCTGAAATTCGTTACTTGATAAATCTACAGTTCGTAGACGCCGTAATGAAATGAACAAATCATCATCAAGAGATGAAAAATAGTTTTTTGATAAATAGAGGTATGTAATATTTTGATGTTCTTCAAACATTTCCGGACGCAACTTCGTTGGCGGTCTTGTGATGTTAAGATGTGTGAGATCTTCTTCCGTTGACATGCGCTCCAAGATGTTGCCTTCGCGGAATACACCTTTGCATTTGAGAGATGATGGACTGCACCTGCAGAAACGGCAGAGGTCTCCGCTTTCCCCAGTGGATGTCGGGATGCTGACAACGAGGGTCCATACCAGATAGACCAGAAAGATATGCGAAAGAATCCCGCATCGCTTCGGTGGAGTCGTGTATGCCATACTGGACTTCCGATGTGTCGCTGTCTCCGATCAGGCTTGGACTTGAAAATTGTACAGACGGTCTTGGAGAATTTTCCAAATTTAAAGTACTTTCTCTGGTACTGTTACGATGTGCTTGTTATACTCAAAAGCTGATGAAATCACCTCGGAAAGGCAATCTGAAAAGGGGAATATTAAAACGTGTAAGAGAAACCATGACTAGCAGGAATAAAAATGTTTATATGATGTTTAATTTGTTCCCCCTTAAATCGGCACCGTACGTCTATCATGCAATTGCTGTCTGTTCGAAAAGTTGTATAATGATAATGACCTAATTACATTGATTGACATTAACATATCAATTTTTATATTTCATTCGCCAAATTGAAGATAAATCATACGTTCGGCTATTAATTTCGTCCATTTCAGACAAACGGTCATAACGTTTGGCCTTAAAAGTTTGTATACGTACATGTATATATCACACTGCTTGTTATTTCTTACACGAAATGATAATCATCTGAGTAACTAGATGCGAATCTTATTTCGAAGAACCATCGACGACCTTGTTAAAGATGTAGTTCATTTTTTATTACAGGGGACGCTGCAAACATTTTTTCTATGAGTTATTGAAAAACTGAGCGTTGAAAAAGAGAACGTTGTAATTGCATAATAAACTTAATTTGATCACAAGTGATTACACGCAAAACGAAGCTTGTGTTCCACCAGGAAAGGGTGTCAACAAGCAATTTCTACTATTTCATTGGAGTATCGTAGTTTACGGCCTGTATAGTCATCAGACGACATCGAGAGGAGGATCAAGTAAAGCTTCCAGAATCTATAGGACGCCCACAAATTAACCACTAGGATTAATTATCGCAAATTGCTTAATTTGTGTCGCAGAAACCGGAAATACCAAACAGGAGCCGTCGCCGTGTATGAATTCTATGGATACAATGCCCTCTTGCCAAACTGTACATAAGAATCGCTTTGAATGGTCGTCGAGCAGGTCGAACTACCAAGTGCCAACCCCAAACCATGTAATCTAGATCAGTCACGTTCACGTCACGTTTCACGTAACGTTCACGTTTTGCACCTTTTGTGAAACATGTCACTGAAATCTACGAAGTGTAGGGTAACGTGACCCAACAATTTGTCGTTTTCCATGCCGGTAAAACTCGAATCGTCACGTCTACCAAGACGTGGCGTGAGTGTTTAATCAAGATTTTTTAAAATTGCAAGCACTTGTTACTAAGACTAGACATACACGCACAAAGAGATAAAATATGTCGACAAAAATGCCGATACCCCCTTATCAAAGACAAGTAATATTATATAATATCAAGACAAGTAATAGGTTCGTTTTATGCATACCGATTCAAGCAAAATGCTAGCACAAGCAATTGCTTGTTTTAATGCATACGGCCCACTGTTGCAGCTCGACCTGCGACTTGATTTTGCCCCCAAAATGTCTAACAAAAATGGCCTTCCCTGGATAGGTATAACATGCGAATTTGAGATGTTATTTCCCGGATATGGTCGTTTTAAATCTATTGGGCGCCCCCCCCCCCCCTCCCAACACACACACATACCCCATTACATAATACATGTTCTAGTTACACTTTAAATGGATAGTTGAGTTTTAATTCTGAAAGTACATGGAATAGCTTTGGTAAAACTTAATTTTAGTGACCAAAAATTGCAGAATTAGTTTGAGAACTTTGAGTTATAATTCCACCATGCTCGAAAGGAAAACAAAATTACAAATGATTAATTAAAACGCCTATTATCATTCAGAAAGAAGGGACTCTTTAAAAAATTACTGGTTCTTACCAATTTGTAATACATTTTTGTGCACGTGATGTTTTGTTCACATAGTGATTATAGAAATAATCTAATGCAACTATAATTCATCCAAAAACCTAATTTTGTTAATGTTTTACAGTTTTGTTAACGACTGGTTCAAAATTATCGAATAATGGATGTTTTTACCTTTAACAACCCAATTTTGATCAAAATTAATAAAAGTTATTCTGTGTTTAGAAATGCATGCGCTTTCAAATTTGACGCTCAGTTTTTCATTATCTCACAAACAAATTTGTTTGTGTAGCATCATCCATACATGCCATACCAAATAAACTTTCCCAAGTTGGTACATGAAGAAAATCATAACAAAATTATGAAAACACAATAGGCATCACCCAGACTCATCAGCAATTATTAGCTGGGGGCTTATAAAATCTGATCAGGATTCGAGTCGCATTAATTGCTATAGAATTAGTAACATTAGTAACATTGTCAAAATCCACAACATCCAATTATGATTTTAGCAGTACAATACCTTAGTGTATTTGTTGCTTGGGACAGGTTTCGGTATTTCAAAGCGCCCTTCCGTTATAAAGCTATTTACGATTGAAGTTGTACAATTATCCACTGGACCACAAGAACCGTGTACAAAATTAATACAATGAGCATTTTTGCTCACTTCTGAACCATATAAAGCCCATTTAATTTTAATTTTTTTAGACAACTCCTAGTGGAGATAAGTGGATCAGATAACGTTAATATACACTGTTTCAACCAGAAACTCACTTATTTTTGCAACATTTTACTTAGTACCTGTATAATTGTATGTCCTTTTACAGGCATAGAGACCAGGGGCGTAACAGGGGTGCCTTGTCAGAGGGGGCAATTTTCCCGGTTTGAGGCAGATTTTCCCGGTTGGAGGT
>JAUELG010247895.1:0-15006 GCA_031471515.1 Dendraster excentricus | reverse complement strand
ATCACCCCCCCCCCCCCCTCGATATTTGTTTGCGATAATTTTTTAATGCAAAAAGATCTTGAGCTTGAAATTGTTTGACTTTTTTCTTTTGGATCTTACGCATCTTTTAAAATTAAATTACAACAATTATGCAAAATTAATGAATTTTTTCAAAATGATTGATTATATCATGTACACCTCACTTGACATGCATGCTCATTTTATAGCAAACGGCCCAAGGCTACTGAATAAGTGGTAATTTTCGCGGTGGTTTTATTTACGCGAATTTCGCAAGTCAATTATTGCCAAAATTTCCCCTTTGGTTCATGTCCATTCACCCTAATGAAAGCACCACTAAAATCGCGAAAAATAGCACTCGCAATTTGTGAGATTTACTCCAAAATCGCGAAAATATCTGTATGCGCAAATATTGGCGTATACAGTATGCGTTTTCAAAATAATCTGGGGTATATAGGATTAAACAGCAGATATCAAAGCAGAATGACAAAATGAACAAAACTCTAAATGTTTGACTGCGTGCAGTCAAACATTATATTTCTCCCCCCAAAATGTGACCTTGACCTTTGACCTTAGACCCCAGATAATTTGCATCACAAGAGAATGCATCAATCAGTTCTTTAGATAATGCAATCACAAGCGATTTTTGCTAGTGTCTGAGAAAGATTGCAACATTTACATTTGTTAATTTCTTCGACACCATCAACCAAATGTCATATTTTTATTCCATTGAATAGAACATTCTTTTTCTAACAGTATGATACAATGAACATGGATTTTTGGTGAGGCGTTTGGATGCTAGGGCCATTTTTCTGAGGCAATGTCATTTCTAAAATTGGCTACTTTTTCGTCTCCAGCAATCCGCTGAGCACTGAGGCATTCTCTCCTCATGCCCTGCCATATTACAATTCACTGGACAAAAGAACTATTTCACTGTTGAACAGCGCAAAGTTACAATTGAATTATCCTGTATGTTATAGCACGGCATAAAAGGGGGGGGGCAGTCAGCGAATTGTATGGGGACACTCTGTATAATGAGCCCAGTGAATTTAAACCTTTCACCGCATAACCCCAAAAGCTAATCAGTTCATTGGCATGACAAGATACATACATGACCCAAGTTTGATGAAAATCATCAAACAGTTCTTGAGAACCATCTGCTATGACCAGAACAGGAGGTATGTACAAACCACCTGAATACATAAAGCCTCTGACTACATCATTGTGGAGGCATAAATACTAAGAATTTTTGAACATTGCTTACCTCTCACAATTGGCATTCAAAATGGTGACTCGCTGAGGATCACTGCACAGCTGGAGTTGATCTCTGCATTCAAGAAATGTTTGGTGAATTAAACCATAATATATTGTTCTTAATGCTGAGACACTTTCCAATAAAAGGGCCTGTCTAATAGATAAAATGAGTCAATTGAAAAGAGCAAGTGAATCACATGAAGTTTTACATTTAACAGTACAATAACTAGTGCTGTAGTTTAGTCCACAAGTACAGATTCCCCAGCGAAATAGCACGTTCACATTGGTTCCGCGTCTGTGTCTCAAGACCATTAAAAGTGAGTCCGAGACTGAGTCAAGACTTAACACCAGCAGTCATAGCATTGAAAATAAACAATAAAGTCTCAGGTTTGAATCCCGGCCGTTACAATCCCACTTTTTGCTCATTTTAATCACTTAACTTAAGTAATTTATAATGCCTAACTTCCATTTGTTCGTCAGTATGCCAATTAAATCAATATTGCGGCTCTTTACCTAGTTGTAGATATGGGGATTGAGACATGATTTTACCTAAAATTAAACACATTGCAAAGAAATGTGGAAATAGGTTGATTTTTTATTTTTTTTAAGTGTGTACCTTTATAAAACATTTGAATCAAATTTAGTTACAATTTGGTAGAAATTTGAAAGAAATTTGCAAGAGAAGTGGTAAGATTGACATGGAATAAAAGTCACTCAAGGGTAAAAATTACAATGAATGATTAATTCTATTTACCTTAGGGCATCATAATCCATGATCTCCTTGACATACTTTTCTTGCCACGTCAGAGATGCACCTGTAATACAAAAGAAAATTAATATTTAAATAATCATTCAGATTTTCACTTGAACACAAATATTAAACTGCAGCTTTCTAATATGATATATATGATGAGAATCACCCTTTTCAGAGTCGTTGTACACTCCAGATAATTAATTTACTGTCTAACTTGTACGTTGCAATTCTTTTACATTCAATGATACATGTTATTCAGTAGCATAATAAGCCAAAACTAGAGAGGGAAAGGGGGGGGGGCAAAACCAAATTCAGAGTTGAATATTGCGAGGGAGTGGGGGATGTCCCCACTCCCATGGTAGGCAGCTTTGCATTTTTTACTTGAAATCGTGCAATCTGATGCATACGTAGAAAGGAAAGTTTGACTTGCCAACATGTACATGTACTTGAGTACCATATAGCCAGGGGGGGGGGGGGGGGGGGGGGGGGGCCCCCCCCCCCCCCTCGAGATCTCGGCCGCCATACACGCCACTGCGACAAAGAGATGGCACTCAGATAGCCTGCGACATAATCTACAAGAACGGTTTGTTTTTTTAAATCGTTATCTCATTGTTTATGCCAATTTATGCATAAATCCCTTTTTTGTCTACAAATCACTAAATATGGTTGAGAAAATACTAATTTTGTGTATGAACATTCTTTATAACAGGTTTTTAACAAATCGATTTGCGACAGCCAAAAAATTCCTTATGTATTTCTTTTTTTTTAACTTCTTATGTATTTCTATGTTTTTTTAGTTTTTTTTCGATGGAAAACATCATTTACCATTATTAAACAACATTTAACCCAAAATCAAATGATAGATATGATTAAAAAGAAAAATAATGAAGGTTTTGTCTATTAAAAAAAAATAAATTTCCATAGGATTTGTGCACAAATCACAAAATTTAGCGATTTTTGGGCTGACGCTCACTTACAAAAGGTTGGCGCGAATTTGTTCTCAAAAGTTGCGCAAGACTTCAATGAAAAAACTCATGAAGTCCCGCAGCAATACCTGCGCGCATTGCGGAATTATCGGGCGAAAAGTCGAGGCAGCCTGGTTAGGGTTAACTGAATGGAATGAGACGTTTTATTTGAAAAAGACAAATATGCACACCCAAATATTGAAAAGTGACTATACAGTTCAAACAGTGCATTAAAGGCCAAATTATGTATGATACAACAAAATGAACAAGTATTTCAGTCGTTCACAAGAACGATTCCAGAAGGAGCAAAGCGACTGAGAGAAGGCAGGGTGATAGGCCGGTGTGAGGGAAAAGGTGTCCGTCCATGCATGGGAAGAGTGTTTTTGCAATGTTTTACTTGTGAATCTGGTGCATACTTACAGACATAAATATAACTTGACATTAAAGGGGAAGTTTCTACAAGCTTTTAAGCAGGTTGGGTGAAAGTGGAACAATTTTAGATACCTAATAGCAAAAGTTTGAACAGATTTTGATAATCCAATCAATAATTATGATTTTTCAAAGTTGTTATCAAAATCTTGGTTGCTGCCCTCTTTGTCAGATCTTTGCCAAGTCTGTGATGTCATAGGTGAACAACTCCCATTGGAACTGTACAACAAAACTTCACAAAATGTCACTTTTCTTAAATTTGTATTAATTAATTAATTTATTTATTATTATAATTAGTTTATTTATTTCCATTTATTTATTTACTTATTTACCTTTTTGTTGATGTTTGTTTGTTTGTTGTTTTTTTTTTTGGGGGGGGGGGGTGGTGGGCAAGTGCCCCTTATTTTACATAAGCATTTATATGAGCATACATGAAAATTTATTTTTTCAGGTTCATATTGCCAATGCTGAATCTTGCATAGGCCTACTCTACATAAAAAAAACTACTGTTACAGCTTGTTATTCCAAAGTTTCGTTATTCCGAAGGTTGAGTCATTCCAATTTTGTTATTCCAAAGGTCTGTTATACCGAAGGTTTGTTATTCCAAAGGTTCGTTATTCCGAAGTTTCGTAATTCCAAAGGTTCGCAATTCCGAAAGAAAAAAGCAGGTTTATCATTCCAAAGGTTCGTTGATCTGAAAATGAAATAATAATAATAATAATTTTGATTTATATAGCGCCTAATATGATTGATATTCAGCTCTAAGCACTTTACATTATTATTATCAGGTTCGTTATTCCGAAGGTTCGCTACTCCAAAAATGTGTATGTTTTGGGTCTAATTAACCTTCGGAATAACGAACCTGATTTTGTTTTCGGATTAACGAACCTTTGGAAAAACATTTTTTTGCGTCATTTCACAAATTTAATCGTAGCGAACGATCTACGTATCATTTTTTCTCAAAATTTTGACCAGTTAAGTTTCCAAGGGTAACGCGCATTATCACATGCGCGATTTTCTACAAGACGCGCAGAAACAAATATTACGTGGTGTGCCGACATTAAAAACAGTGCTGATGTGTAGTACACCTGCCATATAGGAAATTTGCGTGATCGGAATAATGAATCTTCGGAATAATGAACCTTCGGAATAATGACCTTCGGAATAATGACCTTCGGAATAACGAACGGAACCCAAAACTACATGCAACTCACATGGCTATTTAATTTTTTTAATTTTTTCCAAAATTTTAGCAACAGTTAAGATTTTATGTTCTTTTTATATAATCAACAGTTTCTATAAAATTAGAAACAATTAAATGCAAATTAAAGCGAATGAATAATTACTATATGAATAATAATGATTAAATAGCTAACCTGGCATGCCAGAATCTTTCGAGATGCTCAGCTTCTCTGCTTCTTTCCATGCTGCAGCATCAGCCAGCGTGCCTATATAAAAATACGAGAGTTTTGTTATTCCACTCCAATCATTAGCTGGCGTAAGTTTGAGTCATGCATGTGAAGTCTGGATATTTCGCGCTGAATGTCGAGCTAGGCAAAAGTCTCAGGTGTGCTGTGTGACATCATTATTTCTTTATACGTTTTTCGTGAGAATCATGGCAGGCCAATTTACTTAGTGGAACTATACAATCCACATGAAATATCAATATATTAATTGATTAATTTTCTTCCTCTTTGCTCTTTAAATAATGGATCAAAATTTTTTATCTGCAATATCACTGATAAATTTGTCCAAAATGTAGTAGTAAATTTTGATAAAATCTTATGGAGCAGTCAGACCGGACCGTTGCATGCAAGGCCATGCGACAGCCTGCAACAAGACAAAAGAACTGATGGAAGGCCGATCATGTTAGAAATAACTAGACGTTACAACAGAATGCAAATATCGCAATAAATTTGGTAAAATTCTAAATTACAGCCATAGGTTTTGTGCATTACATTTAGGCTAATACAAACCTTACATGAGATTCATCAAGCTTATAAGCATTATAAGGCTGGTTTTGGGATATCAATCGAACAATAGCACTTTGGGTCACGAGGAATACATACACTGTGTGTTGTGTTGTGACGGGCTCTGCATTGTCACAAGGTTTTCAAACATCAAAATATTGGTTAAAAAACATTTGTGATCAAAAGAATAATAGAAGTGAGAGAGAAAAGACATGGTTTTCGCGGTGACTGTGGTAATTGCTGCGGCTTCATCTCATCCTATTGGCCTATTTAAATTGTTTCCACTGCAAATATTCAATGTTTGGTAGACAATACTTAATCCTGAATACTTGTGGTAATTACGGCGACCTAGTGAAATTGTATCCAAGGCATCGTTGCATTCTTTGGAGGACATGATTTATCCTGAATACGCCAGACAAGCCATTAGAATCACTGCTTTTCATCAAAAGTTATTTTTCGCATTACACACCCATGCCTCACTATTTAAAGGGAGGTATTCAACCAACAGATCCACATGACAATGAATGGGGGTGGAGGGGGGGGGGGGGGTGTATCTCGGCTCTTGTGGCCCAAGTTATTATTTGTGGATCCATTGCAAATATTTATGGTTTGGTAGTCAATAGCCTTCTTGACCATGATCAAGCGCGTAGATGTCTTCTTGCCATTGGGGCGGGGGGGGGGGGGGGGGGGGGTGATTTGTAATATTGACCTGGCAGGGGAGCAGCGTGACCATGTTTTTATGACTGAAGAGGGGGGGGGGTGAGGGGACCATAAAAGCTTTTGAATTCAGATGTCAAGTGATTGGAAGATGATCATAATTGCAAGCATCATGATATGTATGAGTTGGAATTAGGGAGCAATAAATGCAATTTTTGTATACATCCTTGTCCAAACTTTGGCGTATATAAAATTGATACGGTACATCAGTTTACAAAGGGTAATTTTCACAAACAACAACATTCAAAGGTCATACCTGTATGTAAAGTAGGCAACCTGAGTTTTCACATTTCATTGGAGATAATACTAGCTACATTCATATCCGCTGGTGTAATTCTTTTGCTATATATATATATATATATATATACATATATATTGTTAAGGTACACCTACTATTCTACCTTTTCAAGCTTATTATTCATTGCCATTATATATTATACATTATTGACTGCTATGAGGGGCATATAGAAAAATATAGGCCCGAGGTGATCTCGAAACCATATGACCCGAAGCGCTTGCGCGGAGGGTCATATCATGGTTTTGACATCACTGAGGGCCTATATTTTTCTAAATGATAAAGCCCCAAATGATAAAGCAGTCAATAATTGTTTTATATACCGAACAAACATATAATCTGATTGTTACTCACACATATAAATGATTTAAATTTAATTAAAGTAAAATATAAAGGAAAACAACCATTGGTCATGGCACCATCAATTGCAATGCTTGTTTGTGAGTCTGACCCCCTTTGCCTAATAGTCATAGCGCAATTGCGCATTACGCTACATTTCCATTCATGGTTATGCGCATTAACAACTATTGCGCACCCAAATGCCAAAACGCGCGCATCAAAGTGAATAATTAACGCAATTTATACTCACACATGTAATTGTATGGGGGAAATTTTACGTATATTACACATAGACACGGTGCAGGTACAGCGAACCACTGCAAGTAACTGTTGAATGAAAAATTACTGTCACGACCACAGAAGGCAACAATGCAAGTTGTGCCCTATTTTCGGAATATTTAAATTCGAATACCGCTATGTCATATACAGAGTGTATCTCTAGAATGTTTTTTTATAACTTATTGATATTCACAAGTAAAAATATTTTGTATTTCTTTTTTAATTACTCTTTGGGAAAGCCGGTCGAGGATCTATCACAAGCCAAATCAAGACATCCACTCGCATGGACACTTTTATAACACGCATATCTACAGGTTTTTGTAAAAAAATCAATATGATCCTACGGGGTCCTACTTTGGTTGCTGTGTTGTTAATTATTTTCTTTGTTTGCTGAGCGGGCTTAAAATCAATATGACCGGGCAAATATCAAATGATTTGCTTTGGTTATTTTTGTTTCTATCTATTTTGATTGTTTTCTGAGTCATATTAAAAAAGATGCCCGCTAGTTTAACCAATCAGAATGCAGCATTCTCGACGTGAGGTATATAAATATAAATATATATATATATATATTTATAAAGTCTCTGTCCCCCTATGAAATTTTCCTTGAACACTTCCTGTTCAGTCCATGATAGCTGAATACCTTTCTTTCCTAACAAATATTAAAGGCGATGGGATCCTACTAGATAAAAAGCACAGCACCGTCTTGCGTGTGGTGCATAGTGCACAGTGAATCCATGTTATGTGGTCATGCAAACTAGTTCAAAATGGTGGCCTGAAGTGTGGCATCCCAAAGCTTGATGGACTTTAAGTGGAGCTTTATATCAATGTAATACGTATCATGTCTATTCTATTATAAGAACTTATTCATTCATTTGGTGAATAACACATAAAAAGTTTCAACATTCATTTTACAATAAAGCCTCATCTCTGCTGCATGGACTTATTTTCCATTGGTGTAGATAAAAACAATGTCCCAATCAACACAAACCAAAAGATTTGAATTATATGAAAATTAAATAGAAACATAATTACCTTGACATTCCTGAAGAACAGACATCAATTCAGTAGAAGTAGCGGCCTCTACTTTTTTGACATTCTCCATTCTGTTCTTCAGGTAGATGTCTACATGATATTAATACAAGAAAAAGAAAGGTACAAGATGATGACATTTTGACTTTGTTCTGTTTTATAATCGGTGACAAGCTGAAAGGACAATTCAAAATAGTTTGATTAAAGGGACTTAGTAACATTGTCCAAATCCTACAAATTAAATTTGAATTTTTAGCAGTTCCCTCATACCTTGTTGTATTCGTATTGACAAAAAAATCATGGGACAGGTTTTGTTTTTCAAATTTCCATTTTGTTACAAAGATATGTACAATTGAAGTGTTCAGCGTTCAAAATCTTGGGCGGATTGATTTTTAGAACTATGTACAAAGTGAATGCAGTGAGTCACTGAATATTACATGGCATTTCTGCTCATAACTCAGCCACGCAACGTTCATATTTGACTTGAAATTTTACACAATACCCTGTGGACATATCAGATATAAAAAATATACATTGCATCAACCAGTCATTACTTTTTGCACATGACAACAAAGTTACTAGATCCCTTTAATATAACCGTATGATTCATATAATTTGATTATAACTATGAAATGTTACCTTAACCTGTTGCTTACGGGAACGAGGAGGGTTGTGTACAGGGCCAATGAGGATGTCAGAATCATATGTCAGCCAGTGAACTAGTTAACAAAATGATGTATAAAATAAATCTTTGACTGCACACAGTCAAACTGATGCCTCTAATTGTAATATCAAGCCAAAACTAACAAACAATTAATTAATTGTATAAAATCAAATATATGGTGATTAATACACCACCCAGAAGTGAAAATATCTAAAATATGAGCTATTTTATGAATTATTACAAGTCTGACCACAAAATAGTATTGATAACTTGGCTCCCGTTAGATACATTCACATAATAATCTAACATTTTGCAATTACAAGCTGTATTTGCAAATAATTTTGAAACCTTGTGACCTTGACTCTGACCTCATGAACCTTCAAACCTAATGAATTCATTGTCATCCCACTGAACCCCAGTGTGATATTTATCCGACAATCGATTCTTGAGATATAAAAAAAAATGAACAAAATATAGGCCTACAAAATTACAAATAGGAACACCATCTCAATTTATAACAATCTTGTAAAGATTAAAATTACCAATGGTCTCCAACTTCTTCTCAGTAAAATAGTACAGAGCATCTGTGAGGAGATCAACCCTATGGGAAGGAGTCATCTCTTTCGTTATGTGGGCAAATTTCCGGAGGAATGCCCACATCCTTTCCATGATCTCGCCATCGGTCAGGCCAACACCAGGGGTCCATTTTGAGCCAAATGAAATCTGGTATAAAACAAATAAATCTTTCTTGTGGAATGAAAGACAATTACAAAAACATGTAAAAATGCAGGTGCTTGTTGAAGAAAGGAGCCTATCTCTTGGACGCCTGTGTAAATATGATTTAGTCATAGTCATGTGTCAATCATGTGACATTTAGAATGTCATAGAAATATGACCCTTTCTTGCAACAAGCCCCAGGCTCACTATATTTCAGACTCAAATCTCTGCAAATGCATGCCATATCAATTAATGCCATTTTCATTTCAGAATAATAAATTTTAAATAAATTTAATTCAAACAGAGGAAACAGACTAGAAACAAGGCCAATTTATAAAGCTTCTGATAATCAAGCATTGAAAAAGGTTAAATGGAAGCGCCTGCCATTCAAAAGTCTTTGTGGTTTGATGATTTTGAGCATCGGACTAGCAATATCCAGAGGTCTCGGGTTAAATTCATGGAGAAGCCTATTTTTCTGTGCTTCTTTTCATAAGCAAAATAAATGACAGATTCAAAATGATAACCATATCCCACCAAAATTAGCAAGCCAATCCCTTAAAAGTAAAAAACATTTTGTTCTTCTCATCCACATTCTATGTGGATATAACACAATAAATGTCACAAGTAAGTACACTCATGAAAAAACATTTAAAGGGACTTACATGTAGTAAAATTTTCCAAATCCTATCAATCCAATTTGAATGCTGGTGACATTGTTGTATTTGTTTTGGCAATATTTTCCACGAAGAATATTTTCATGGGGCAGGTGTTGCTTTTGCAAATTTCCGTTTAGTTACGAAGATATGAATGATTTCTGTTTTCAGATTATAAAATCTCGGGTGGAGTTTTATAACAATGTACAAAGTGAATGCAGTGAGTCACATATAACATATAATTGTCACATTGCATTTTGCACATAACTCAGAAATGCCAGGTCCAATTGACTTGAAATTTTTCACACAATGTGAACATGTGAACATATCTGATAACACCAATATACATTGTATCAACAATTTATCACTTTCTGAACATGTCAACAAAGTTAACACATTTAGGACAAACTGATTTTATATAGCACGCATTCTTCATATATACAGCCAAAATATTTTGAGACCAGTCCGCAACGGGTTAATAGATCCTTTCTATTTAAGTTACTTTACCTAGCTAGCAAAATTGTTATACTTCCCTAGAACAATCATGCACCAAAATATACGTTTTTAACTACCTGGCAAGACCGTTTATGCCCATAGGCATGGAAGATGGGGAGGCACAATTTCACTCGCTCTAGGATGCTTTGTCCAAAGGTTCCTTTTTTCTGCAGAAAAGTAAAAGGAACAGAACTAGTTCATGAAACATCTTTGCAATAAACAGGTAAGATATGATTTAACATAAAGATTGCTGGATTAACATTATAAGTACCTTATTAATGTCATAAGTTTTGGCATTTCCCGATGTGTACCCCAATATAATGTTTTTTTATTTGATCAAAATCGGTTCAAGGCAATTAAAGTATCCATAAATGTTTTATTACCAGGTAATATTAGCAAATAACCAGGTAATCTTTTTGACGTTTAGAAAAATGTTAAAACATGCCACAAACTACTGTGAAAACAATTTGAATACCTTTAAAAAAAATTATTGATGGTATTTATATTGAATCAAAACATTAAATGCACAATTTTGTAAGAACAAAGGCTAAAACCAATGATATTTTTAAAATCTCACCCTCCTGAATTATAACAGCTTTTTTTTAAATAAAAGGATTTAATAAAATTATTTTTTCTGTTATGGTGCACGTTTTGATTACTAGAGTTATAAAATGAAGAAACAATCAATTATCCCTTTAAAAGGGTTTTAAAAACTGAAGCAAAGTTGTACAAAACAATACGATTGAGATTTTTTGTGTTCTGCTTTCATGCCTACAAAATATCATTGTAATAGAATTTAAATTGTTAGTACCGTACTTGTTTTTAACTACTTGCATGACTTTGCACCAGGATACTTAGAAGATCTTATTCAGTTGTATGAATCTTCAAACTCAATCCATGGGCAAACAAAAAAAGGGCTTTTCAGAAAACAGATTTATGAAACTCATGCACTCCCACAATATTTGCAAGAAATTAATGATCTGTGATTCATTTAGAACACAGTTGAAAAACACTTATTTTTGCAACAATATAGTTAGTTACATGTATAATTGTAGGTCTTTTAACACGCATTGAGATCGTACGGTAAAGTATTATGCATTTTTAAGAATTGTTCATTATTATTATTTATTAGTCCCGAATGGGGGGGGGGGGATGTTGAGCTTTTTTGGCCCCCGCTGTCTTGTTATTTTTTTTGCAACGTGTATCTAGACCAATCAGAATTTCATGTTCAAACCTCGTAACTTTGTTCTCTTAAGTCTTTGATATATAATTCTTCCTGGTCACTTGTAAAAAAGCTTGTGCTAATCAATTTATACTTACGCTCATTTCTCTGGCCATTTGAATGTTGATTATGATAACATTCTGATTTCAGTGAAAAAGCAGAATAAAAATAATATATTAAGTAACTTTACTTTAAATAGTACAGAACAAATTTTTTTTACACAATCCCTTACCAGCAAATGTGCATGCAGTTTGCAGGCGATGTCGTACATGATGATGACATCTTGAGGCGCCGACATCACTTCCACGATCTTTTGGATTGCCAATGCAGGATAGACTAGGCTATAAATGGATACAAAATAACAATATTCCCTGAACTGTAAGAAGGCTACAATTTTGGTTTCGAGGAAACTTTTAAGAAATAAGTATTTTGCAAAGAATGGCACATAATTTGTTTAAAAACAAAATAATATATACACTCCAGATGACGGATAGTCAACCTACTCGTCGAGCCCCTCCTAACCCTAACCCTATCCTGGCAATACAAACAGTCCTCTCTAGGACTACCCATTGTCCTTTTCAGGACTCTCCTAAAATAATACCAACTGCCCTTTTCAGGACTACACCAACAGTCCTTTTCAGCACTACACAAATAGTCCTTATATGATTACCGGTACCCCAATAGTCCTTTTTAGGACTACCACAGTACTTTCTAGGACTCTCCTAGAAAGAATACCAACTGTCCTTTTGATGACTTCTCCAACAGTCCTTTATAGGACTACCACATTTCTTTTTAGGACTATCCTAGAAATAATACAATCAGGACTCACCAATCCCCCTTCTACAAAATAAACTTTAATTGATCAAAATCGGTTCATAAACGGCTGAAATATCCATGAATATATTTTGTTCAAAAGGGTTTGTCACCCGGCCATCACGTAGCCATATTTTTAAGATTTGTTAGAAAAGTTTTTAAAATGCTTGAAAACTGCTGTGAAAAAAAATCTGCATTGTCGTTGATGATATTTCTATTGAATCAAAACATAATATGCACAATTTTGTATGTACAAAGGCTACAAGCACTTATACAATGTATTGTAATTGGTCCTGGTAGGATCATTTACTATTCAGAGTGGTACAAAGTAATGGGACACAAAGGGAGGGTTGAGTATTGGTCAGCCTTAGTAACCAAAACGTGCACCATTATGGACAAAAGTAATAGTAATAACTTCCCCATTTTCAAACAACAAAGTAATTCTCATGTTATCATACCAAAAATAACCGTTAACGTAGAGGGCACTGTATGTGAACAAATCATTGGTTTTAGCCTTTGGTCATACAAAATTGTGCATTTAATGTTTTGATTCAACAGAAATATCACCAACGATTTTTTAAAACATATTTACATTGATTTCACAGAACTTTTCAGCATTTTTTGAATTTTTCTAAAAATTTTCAAAAATATCACAAAGTGATGGCCGGTGACTAACCCTTTTGAGCAAACTATATTTATGGATATTTCAGCCATTTCTGAACCGATTTTGATCAAATAAAGTTTATTTTGTCATTAAAATTGTGTGTTCTTTTGAATATGACAGTCCAGTTTTTCATTATCTCGCAAACAATCTAGGGGGGCACTTCGGGACTTACCGATACTCAACCCTACCTTTAACCTCAAACAGAGAAAAAATAGCAGCATATCTAAAATCACCAAATGCATACCAAGAATAAGGCTGGTTTAATTATCATTTGTACAAAATTTCATTTCCAAAACGATAAATGTACTTAGGCTACAAAAATCATCATATATGTTGAATATTTTTTTTTTAGGCAAACCCCGCCTGCAACATGTGGAGGCAGTGGCGTAACAGGCAGGGGGGGGGCAGGCTGCCCCCACTGAGAGCTTTGACTGAGAAAAAAATCTTGAAAATCATGCTAAATCAGCCCTTTTTTGCCTGTTGACAGGGACATTTTCACCATCAACAGGGAAAATCTGCCTCAAAACCACCTCCAGCAGGGAAAATCTGCCTCAAAATGGGAAAATTGCCCCCTGTTACGCCCCTGTGTGGAGGCCGCTTATTTTTGTTCCAAAACAAGCCAACTCACGATCTGCAAGCATGATCGCCATATCCGATTTCGGATACGCCGTGTTGGAATTCGGATACGGTGCCTCACGTGGTGTGGGAAGTTTGCAAGAATACACGGCAGTCATCTAGATAGTAGTTATGACACTTATAGACACTTGGTTATGACATAAATCACTCATCAGTTTTTTAATTGCTTAAAATTGCAGATTTTTTGATTGTTTAGTAATTTTAAGACAGTTTTGGACCAGTTTAGTAAGTTTTTAATAACATTCGTATCATTTTTAGGTCCAGTTATGTTTGATTTTAATGAGTTTAAGATCAGAATTTTGTGTGAAATTTTGACAAACTTTTCTTGTACAGTCCCACATAGTTCCTACATACGACAGCATAGTAATGCAGGGTTGTGTGGTTACAACCAATGATTTGTTTGAAAACAGCACTCTCTTGCAACGGCTATTTCTGAATGATAACGTGGGATTTAATTATAGTCGTTTGAAATTATTTATGGTAAAGTTGACCTATTAATCTGTTTCGTAATCAGCCTAGAAACAACTGAAATATGAATAAATATTTCTGATCTTATTCAGGTCTTATTATATTACCTGTTTTAGCATATTTGTATTATAACTTTTTTTTCAAATATATTATAAGCCATGTGACCAATTTATTTTTCAACAAATCACCTCCCAAACGAGATAGCCTTAGATTCAGAAAATCCGCCATTTTGTTTAATTATTTATTTAATTTTTAGGGCTGTACTGTGGGTAAAGTATGCGTACAGTCGCATGCTGCACTGCATGCACAACGCAGTACAGACGTTGAATGGACACAAGATGGCGCTACACATCGTGGGATACCGCGTTTGTCATCAAATATCAATATCCATATCACGCAGATGGTATGGTAATGATCACTATTGCCAATACACGGCTTCAGTAATGCATGCAAGTAATATGCATGTCATCGGACTACCGACTAGGTCCGGCTATTCTAGCTTGCTAGACCTATGGGGCCATCTACAAAGTATGTACGCACCACAGGGGGGGAGGGGGGGTTGGCGCCGATGCGTACAGTCTTCGTACAGGGGGGGTGGGGGGTCTCGTCATTGCAAAAAAGCATACACAGTTTTTTTTGTCAA
>JAUELG010245698.1:0-15667 GCA_031471515.1 Dendraster excentricus | reverse complement strand
TAGCCTATCCGATATGCCTCGCGCTCATGGCAGATTATACAACGGCAGTCGAAAAACCACGGAAGCCGGAGTCCTCGAGTGCGAAGCACGAGGCCTATCCTCACCCATGCGCTCATCAGAACGTGAAAAGTTTTATTTGTTTATATTGACATTGTTAATGTTCGTACGAAAGCTACGAACCCCCTGCGATGCTCTGTCATGGACATGCAATTTACCACAGACCGAAATAAGCCAATAAGCGACGATTCTGTGACGTCATATGAACTCATGAATATTGATGTTGAGATTCATACCGTCGACAAAATGGCGTTCGCGAGAAACTTCGAAACGAAACGGATTACTGATAGTTTGGATTTTGCGGCAAAGAGGCTGAAAATAGATGCATTCAAAGAATTGCAGGCATCTGCAATATCATACGTACTGGAAGGAGAGGACGTCTTTGTTAGTTTACCAACCGGATTCGGCAAAAGCGCCATTTACCAGGCCCTGCCGTTGTGCTTTGATTACCTTCGTTCACCCACTGACTTCGCCAGCGATCCTGGCGTAGGTGTCGGCAGCCAAGACCCCTCGATTTCGACCTCGCCTGCAACTGCTGCTGCAGCTCCACCATCATGTCCACGCAGTATCGCTCTCGTTATTTCCCCCCTCATTTCTCTCATGAGAGATCAAGCAGAGTCTTTATCCAAACTTGGACTACAATCTATCTATTTTGGAGATGTGAAGGTAGGATCGCCCGAAGAAATCAACATTAGAAATGGATATTATTCCATAGTGTACATGAGTCCGGAAAGTGCCCTCTCATCTCGAGGATTTGCTCTGTTGGAGTGTGATGTATGGCAGCAAAATTTGTGCTCACTGGTCGTTGATGAGAGTCATTGCGTCGTTAAATGGTAAGTAGAAATGTTTATTTCAAGTAGTGTTGTCACCGAGTAGTGTTGTCAAGTCCCGCCTGTCCCGGGTACACTCGATTTCCCAAAAAAGGGGAAGTCCCTCATTGAAGTTATTAACGCAAGAGCTTTTCATGTTCATTCAACTTCAAGGCAGTATATAACACACGCGTGGGGTTGTATACACTGCCTTCATTCAATTGACAAAAATTGTGACAACGAATCATCTTCGAAATTACAGCAAATAAGTACATTTTAAAAATTACAATATTATTTAACTTGAATGAACAACAGTTTCCCAGCATGCTTATTGACTTATGCCTTATGGAGTTATGCCGATCTTTGATTTGAATCAACAAATAAATGTGAAAATTGTGAAAATCTGGGACCCGCTCGAAAAATTATCGTAAGTCTCGGGTAGTAGTAAAAATATCCAGAAACAACAACACTAATTTTCAGTAAGCTTGCCGGCTAACTCTCTGGTAGAGCTGAGGCTGTGCCCGGGCTTGTTTTTGCAATGTCAATGATTCACATTTCAAATAGCATGAATCATGAATGATATTATGAAAAGTTTAGCTCAGTCATTCTGCAAGTTCATATACTTTTTGAGCAAGGTGGAGTTGTCACTATTAGTTTATAAGGTTTCTGTTCAGATTCAGTTACTAAAGTTCAGCCTTACCAAAAGTAACTACCACTTTTTTTTGCTGTAACCGAACATCGCATAGACATTACAATCCCGATCCGATCATGCCTGATTGGTTCGTCTATGCCGATTTCCGATCATGGAGAAAAAAAACGGAAGATCAGAATTTTTGTTTTAATGATATCAAAATACATGTACATATATTTTGGAAAATAAATTTAAAATAACAAAGCAATATATATCCATTATGAATAAATTCAAGGTAATCTTGTATGGGTATACTTTCATTTCAAACTGATTTATCTCTCCTTTTACAAAATTACTCACAACTTTAACATACAATATGAACATGTACATAGTTTGTTCTCTTTTTAACAAGCAAAATTACCTTGTTTAAGGTTTTCATCACATCCTACCTCAAAGTTTTACTGTACATACTTTTTTATCTGCCATATTTTTTCTTTTGAAGTATCATTCATACTTTTTTTTCTTTTTCCTTTCTTTCACAGGGGTCTGTCTGCGAAGAAGACGGAAGCTTTCCGTAGCTGCTATGGAAGGATAGCCGAGCTCAGATCCATCGTACCCCGCGCTGTACCACTGGTCAGCCTGACTGCAACCTCATCCATCGCCATGACAGAGAAGCTTCTTGAGGTACTATGTATGACTGCACCCAAGGTTATCTCCATCATACCAGACCGGCCCAACATTCACTACAGTGTTGTTCACACATCTCTTCCCGGAACACCAGCCATCTTCGATTCTCTAGTTGGAGAGCTCAGAGAGAAGGGCAATGAATTTCCGAGGACGATTGTCTTTTGTAGGACGCACGCCCAGTGTCACAAGCTTTATAGGCACTTCCGGGACTGCCTTGGCGACGAGTACAAGCAGAATTTTGGGATGTATCATGCATCAACAGAGGACGCCGTGAAGGAGAAGGTGTTGAAGTCCTTCAAATCACTCACGGGCAACATCAGGATTCTTTTTTGTACCATTGCCTTCGGCATGGGAATTGATGCCAAGGATCTCAGGAGGATCGTTCACTTTGGCCCATCAAGCGATATTGAAGACTATCTTCAAGAGAGTGGCAGGGGAGGAAGGAGTGGGGAGCAGTGTTTTGCCATTTTGGTGAAATATGTTGGAGCCACGCGGCACAAGACCAGTGACCTGATGAAGGCATACATGAACAATGACAAGTGCAGAAGAAAGGAACTCCTGGCACCATTTGGTATCGCTCCTGCACCCCATTCTGTACTGCACAAGTGTTGTGATGTGTGCGCTTCTAAATGCAAATGTGGAGGGGACACCTGCCAAGACCCTACCTATGGGGAATTCCTGATCCAGGCTAAGGACAAATCACCAAAGCGCATCCGCATCCTGACTGAAGCAGAGAAGGCCATTGTCAAGACAAGACTTTTAGCCCTACGAGATCAGGATAGCAGTCAGACGGTCGAGTCGCCTCTTTATGCAGGAGAAGATCTCACAGGAGCACTATCGATTGCTGCGATAGACCAGTTGATGGCTTCTGTTGAAGTGCTGACAAGGGAAGCCATAGCTTTTTCATTTCCAATTTTCAGGGAAACTTCGCAAATTTGGGACATTATCTCACAATCTGGCCAAGTAGTTGAACCACAAGAGGTAGAGCAGGAAATTGGTGCACCCTTTACTTACACAGCCACTGAATTATCAGAAGATGAAGAACAGGTTCAAAAGGGAGTCATCCTTTTTTCCTCAGATTCTGAATAATTCAGTGGCTGTGTAAGTAAAGGGTGCATCAATTTTCTGCTCTACCTCTTGTGGTTTAACTACTTGGCCAGATTGTGAGATAATGTCTCAAATTTGCGAAGTCCTTGAATTCGCACATGCATAAAGAGGCGACTCGACCGTCTGACTGCTATCCTGATCTCGTAGGGCTAAAAGTCTTGTCTTGACAATGGACTTCTCTGCTTCAGTCAGGATGCAGATGCGCTTTGGTGTAAAGAAAATGAAAAACCATTGAATCTAAGCAAATGCTAAGCTAAAATTACTTTTGTCTGTAATGGTTCACGTTTTGGATACTAAAAGTTAAGCTTGCCCAATACTCAACTCTCCCTTTAATTGATTTTTGTTTGGTGGGACCACTAAACATTTTGTACATTGAAAGGACAAATTTTCTGCAAAAAAAAAAAATTGTTTGAGTCTACTTGGATATCATATTCATGCTGATATTTCCTATTTTACATTTACTAACAATGTTGATGAAACTTTTCTACAAAAATTTGATCTGACACAAGTTGGGTTTCTATGTTACATGTTTGAATTATTTGAAGCCTTTCAGATGCTAAGTCTCTCAGCTATCTATTCATTGAAATATCACAACTCAAAGCAAATTATCAAATTGTGTTTTTTTGTGACAATTTTTGACAAGTCACGAAATGGCTCATTATAGAAAGACCATTTACATTGTTATGTCTCCACAACTAAAGTTGTCGGAAGCATTATGTTTTCGGCTTGTCCGTCCGTATGTACATCACGTTCTCGTGATCGCGTTTTCTCATGGACTGATTGACGTATTTTTATCAAACCTGGTATGTGCATGTATCTTGGAGAGCCAATGATCTGATTACATTTTGGGGTTATGACTGTCAAAGGTTAACGGTCACAGGGCTCATTATATATATGCAAAAATAGCTCTTGATCGTGTTATCTTAAAGGGATCTAGTATCTTTGTGCCATGTGCAAAAAGTGATGAAAATTGATGTATTGTTATCGGATATGTCTACAGGGTATTGTGTGAAAATTTCAAATAAAATGGACCTTGCATGGCTGAGTTATGAGCAAAGATGCAAAGTGATATTCAGTAACTCACTGCATTCACTTTGTACACTGTTCTAAAACTCTGCCCCAAATTTTGAACACTGAACACTTCAATCGTTCATTTCTTTGTATTTGTAACGAAAGGGAAATTGCAAATACCAAAACCTGGCCCATGATTTTATTGTCAGTATGAATACAACAAGGTATGAGGGGACCGCTAGAATTAAAATTAATTTTTTGAATTTTGACAACTTTACTAAGTCCCTTTAAGAACTGATTGACAGATTCTTACCAAACGTGGTACCTATATGTATGTATCTTGGGATGCCAATAATCTGAATGATTTTGGGGTCGTGAGGAGAAAGGTCAAAGGTCATGCGAAAATAGATCGTGATCCAGTATCTCAAGAAACGCTGGACGACTTCTCTCCAAACTTGGTTTATGTATATATATCATGAAATGCCAATGAAGTATGCAAAGATTTGGGTCATGAGGTCAAAGCTCACAGGGCTCATCTACGTATATTGCAAATATTGCTCATACATTAGTTGTTATTCATAAGATCTGGTAGACTATCAACATATATATAGTGCATTTTCAGTAGACCGCTTCTGTAATGTATGCAAATAATATGCGTATGATGTAATACTCCCTGTTGACAAGCTTAACAATAGTAACTAGGTCCGGCAAGCTAAATTTGTCGGAGCTTGCCGGACATAGATACGATTGTTAAGCTTGCCACAAGGGATTCTGACGTCACTGCATATTATTTGCATACATTACAGAAGCGGTCTGTTGGGCTTGCTATAACAATGGCGGAAGAATCACATTGGACTGCATTTGAAGATCCAACTAGTTTAAATATTGTTCAACTCTAGCAATGTGTTATGTGCCCAATGCATGTAGTTTAACCCGCCCTCCCAATGGGCACCCAATAACTTTGCTCAGATACACATAGTACATGTGAAATATTGATGGTTAATGTTTGAATGAAAAGATTGTGTTATTGTGTGTAAGATCAAAAAGGAAATGAAATAAATACAAATTTGATTCAATTGATGCCTGAAAAATATAATTTTTTTAATTGTCACCTTTCAGTCAATTTTTATCAGCTTACCATGAAACACCACTTTCCTACAGACTCATTGTCTCTGCATAATTTTACATTTCTCAACAACTTGTACAATTGCATTTCACATTGTATTTGACATCTTTGGACCCTTATATTATAGCTGGTGTTTCATGGTAGTACAAATAGCTCTGGTTATCTGATTGTTTAAGCTTATGCCGTGAAAAATAAATTGTTGGTTTGGCATAACCCGCCCAGCCCTAAAAATACTGCTGACCCCAAAGGATTTTTCAGATTTTGTTTTCTTTTTGTACAAATCCTGCAAAGAGAAAAACCCTACCTACCTACCCCAATTTTGCATTGCCCGTTACTCAAATCCAAAAATGTTGTGGGTCTGTATCGTAAGCGTATCATAATTTCCTAATCAACAGATGGCAACAGACATCAAAAGATGATCATGCTGAAGATGATGTTGGTGTATTTACTATGGCTGTGACAGTGGTATTTAAGCTGATGGGGTGATGGTAATGATGGTGGTCATGATGATGATGAATGATGGAAATGGTTGTGGAGATGATTGGTATATGACATGTAGACTATATCTCTACAGTAGTAAATCTTCCTTACCTAAAATTAATGAACCATAAGTACAGGGAAACCCTGTTATAAAGAGATAATCAGGACTATTGATTTTACCTTTCTATAGGCGGTACCTCGTTTTTAATGACAGAATCCATAACACATTTATATTTCGGACCAAAGGAATCTCCTCGTTATAAACTGTACTTCAAACATGTTTGTTATAACGGGGATTCCCTGATTACCAAGCACTTTGTGGGTGCCTACAATATACATTAACTAAAAGAGTAATTCCCCTATTCAAAGTACAGTAGCTCATTTAATAAAACAATTGCAATTGTTGTACAAGTGTCCAATTATCGCAACTACCATGGCAACCGCTGTAATGCTCAATGCCGATTGGCTGTTGTCTAAATAGTTACAATAATTGGACACTTGCAACAATTGCAAGTGTTTTATGAAATGGGCTACAGATCTTTTATAACTAGAATTTTTGAGCGAAATAACTAAGGCACAAGGCCCTATTTTTTCAACACTTAATGGCAAACTCATTTGTGCAATTTTTTTCTTAGCTTGAAAGGAAAATTACCCCATTAAAGGTCACAGGCGTCGAAAGTGACAATTTGCTCACTCACGCATGACTCAACTGACCAATTTTTGTTCACACAATAGGTAGTCTATAACTGTAGAAACAATCCTGTGGAGTAAATTTGCTCCCCCAAAATGGTGGTGAAAAGCCAAAAGCATAATTTCTATAATTTCTATTTTTCTATTGGGATTAATTGATCAGTTTGGTGAAATAAACCAAACAAAAAGGTTCTGAGCAAAAAAACTAGGCTGGATTGTTCCCACACTTATTGACTAACTTTTGTGTGAAAATAAATTCATTTTGAGTGAGCACACTCAAAGGCAAAATAGTTACTTCTGCCTTTAATACAAGCTATCCCATGCATAACTCAACTTATCAATCTCATCTGCACTCAACAAGTGAAGGAACCAAGGCTCCAACCTTACAATTTTTCTATTGGCCCATTCGGGCAAGTACAGTCTTGAATATTCAAATTTGACTTGCCCCAAGTATACAGAAGAAAACTTATTAAACAAAACAGGGGTCAATATAAATCAGTCATTTCATGTCTCTCGGCGTTACAACAAACGGTACAGATCTCCATTCTTTACTCCATAAATGCCAACACACAGACAGCATACACATTACCTACCACTATTCAAAGGTGACAAAAACACACATTTATATCAAATCAGAATAAAATATACTCAAATACTGTGCTTCAGTTTGAAATCAGAAAAAACTAAGATATTTTAATAAAACATATACTGTAATCTAGCTTAAGAAGGGTTTCAATATTGCAAACATGAGTTGAACTGGTAGGCTAAATATATTGCATGACTTCATGAGCACACTTATGATGAATATGAATAATCATCAGATTAACAAAAGTGAAAACTTATGTTATAAATATTTCTGCAAAGATGTTTCCAATGAATGTCTGAGGAAAAAAATAAGTTATTACAACTTCTTAGAGATTTACAGAGTTACAGTTCATGTATTCTACATAAACAAGAAATAAAACAATGAATAAGAATAACATGTTTTCAGTAAAATAATATCTACTTACAATAACATCAACTGACTTTGGTAATACACATATAAGAATAACATGTTGCATAAGTAATACAATACTGCTATAATATTATTGCATTTACTGTTTCACATGTACACATATTTTCCTGAGGATTCATCAACTGTATTAGTTTGTGAGTGTGATAACTTAATCACAAATGTGAAGTGATGTTTGGGACTTTGGGTTTAGTTTAAAGGGTAAAGTATTGGTAAAGCTTAATGTTAGTAACCAAAATTTGCACCAGTACTGAATAAAGTAATAGTTATAACTTTACCATGCTTGAAAAGTATTACAAATTTCAAACCACCAAGTCTAAAGCATTTTATCGTTAAAAAAAAAATAACGTTAACACAAGAGGGCGCTGTTTTTAAAGAAATAATTGATTTTAGCCTTTTTTCATACAAATTTGTGCAATATATTATTTGATTCAATATAAATATCACCAACGACTTTTTAAAAACCTATTTGGTTTGTTTTCACAGCAGTTCACGGCATATTTTTAAATATCGCAAAGTGATGGCCTTTATTGACTAACCCTTTTGAACAAACTATATTTCTGGATATTTCAGCCATTTCTGAACCAATTTTTATCAAATAAAGTTTATTTTGTCATTAAAATTGTATGTTTATTCGAATTTGACAGTCAGTTTTTCATAATCTCGCAAAGAAATCTAGGGGGCACTTCGGGATTTACCTTTAAATATGATGAACAAACAAATAAAATTGTTTGCATTTCCACTTCGTCATGGATATATTCAAATATTTCATAACATCAAATCATATGTTCCAGCAATTAAATGTTGAATTTCTTCTTGTTTAAATAAAAACATATCAAGTAAAAAATGATCAAGGTGCACAAAGTAACACACAAGCAGGATCTAAATAGTAAGCAAGTTACTACACAATATAATCAGTTCTCAGATTCTAACAAAGAACACATCAACTCTGAACTTACTTGATACTAAGACCAATGGCAATGCACAAGTTTTCCAAGTAATGCTACATATAAAGCGAATATAAGCAAGACAATTTGATAAGTTCTGATGAACAAAAAAAAAACCAAAAAAACATTGCATTTAAACATTCTAAGGCAAGACAGTTAAGAAATGCCCATAATTTCACACACAATGACAATAATGTTTGTTTGCTTAATGACTTACATAAAAACCATACAACAGTGCATTTTATGTAATATCAATCTATTAAAACACATCTGTCACAATATAATAGACAGTTGTACAACAAGCATGGTAGGATATTATCATTTTATTTGAATCAACTGCACTTACTCATTGTAATGATAATATCTTCTGTCTTCTTCAAGAAAGCAGGTGTTTCTTTAAAAGTTTGTAAATGGAAGTGTAGTTATCAATTATTTTAACTTAACATTCAGATAGGTTGAATTTATTCCTGTATGAATGAAAGATGCAAAAAGTAACACATTAATAATTGAGGTAGTAAGTATATTAATTATACAAACATAAAGGGAATTATACTCTGCAACATTTAACTTGGCTCTCTATGATACATACACAGTTTAGTGAGAATATGTCAATCTGTTCCTGAGATAAAGTGATCACAAGTTGTTTTTTACATAATGAGCTCTATAACCTTTGACCACCTGACATCAGTTCGTTGGTGCCCAACATACACACACCAAATCTGGTGAGAATAGGTTAATTTGTTTAAGAACGCAAGATCACACAATCATGAGAATGGGAGGTACATATGTACAGACAGACAGACGCACCACTTGGAAATATAATGCCTCCTGCTACTTTGTTGCTGAGGCATAAATCAACAGGAAGTAGAGTGCTTCATCATGGATTTAACTTAATTTTGAAATCTGTTCGACCATCCAACCATGAAGTTCTGTCAAGTCCAGCTGCGTCAGAAGATTTTTGGGGAATGAGGGGTAAGCAAAGTGGTGACGGTTTGTGGTTTCATGGAAAAGGTTTTCCTTTTTCATCAAGAGTGCTAGGTTGACAACATCTTCTGATGTGTCCTTCTTCGTGTGCTTTCCCTTCTTACTTCGTACAAAGCTTGCTTTGTCACAATTTTTCAAGACTTCTTCTATTTCTTGCGCTGATTGGCTCACCCTCTTGACTGACTTCTCAGTTATCTTTCCATGCAGTTGCCAACACTCCTCCTTGAATACCTTGTTCTGAAATTCGGTCTCCCTGTCCAATTCGATGTTGCCATCTGCTGTGCCACTGTGGTTCACAAATCTGTTCCAAACAAGTAGGTGAGACATTCGGGGGGACAAGATGCAATTCACTTGCGCCAAGAGACGGAAGGTGTGGAAACTGTACTTGGTGCGATTGCACAACTTGAAATACAATAGGAGAAATTTGTGCAACCTAATGATACGTTGCCCATCACCGTACCTTCTTGCATCCTGGAAGTATGTGAAGAGTAGGCATAGACTGAGTGATGCACAACTATAGTTATAGATGCCATCTTCTTGTTGGCCAACCTCTGGCTCTGGACCGTCAGCAACATTTGGCTGGTGCTTGCTCTTCAGGTGCGCTCTCAGTCCTTTCAGCCTCTTGTATGACTTGTCGCAGTGGGGACACACCAAACCTGCCTCTTCAGACACCTTTGGCCCTTCATGTAGCACATACTTATCAATGATCTTTCCTACCTCTTGTTTGGTATACAAGACAGGGTCCATCGTCATGGGGTCATATACATTGATGCTTGGATTTGCTGATGTACTCTCCATCCCAAAATGCTCTAGTGCAGCACAGACTACTAATGCAGCAGTGTATTTGTCGACTAATTCAACAGCGGCATTTATGTTCTTCATCGGATCCTTTGTCACATCGTGGGCACGCAAGAAATTTCTGGCAGCATAGAGGGTCCCAGTGTCCCTGGCTGATGATGGCGAGTAGAGCAAAGTCCAAATTACCTGAAGTAATAAGAAAAAAATGAAAGAAAAATAATGATAAATAAATGAATAAAAAAAAAATAAAATGTATTAAGAAAGGTAATAATAACTCAAGCGGAAGCTATAAGCAAGATTCAAAAAAATCTGCACAGGCTAGGGACAGTCCGACAAACGAATAGAAACCTTAAAAGGCAATGCCGTTGGCAATCTTTGGGGCAGAGGCATAAAAGAGACCATACAAAGTTATAAGAGAAAATTTCAGTACGCAATTCCATGGTAACTCGCGTTACACTTTATCGGACATTGACTACTTCAATGTGCTGTAACTCCAT
This sequence comes from Dendraster excentricus, assembly GCA_031471515.1. Lineage (NCBI taxonomy): Eukaryota > Metazoa > Echinodermata > Echinoidea > Clypeasteroida > Dendrasteridae > Dendraster > Dendraster excentricus. The sequence goes on along the minus strand of JAUELG010245698.1, from coordinate 4,831 downwards.
TTTTTTATAGACATGTGGGTTGATCTTTTTACCAAGGATTGATAAGATGTGTACTAACTAGAAAACACAAAACATACTGACAGAGCTACCTTTGGAAACTTTTGCGCAAGAATCCTGTGTGACAGACAATATTTAAGTTATTGGAAAAGATGCCTAAAGATTATTTTGTATGAAGTAATAACCGAAAGGAAATTAGCCATTGTGTGAAAGTCATCTATGACTGGTATCAATCCACTCCATCTAGCCATCGGTGCATCACTGTCCTCCCTGTCCATCTTGGCGTTGCATTCTCTCTCACATGTAAGGAGGTCGCCCCCGCTTATTATTGGGATTGGAGAGGAATCTTCGTCGACAGGCACATACTGATTCATATGAGACAGGATGGTCACCATACCTTCGTTGGTGTTTTCATTCTCAGTGAGAACACCTAGGTTGACCTGAGTGAAGAAAAGAAGGAAATAAAAAAGAACATGTCATTCAAATAATACTGCTATTTGAATAATGAAAAGAAAGAGGGTAATCACATAAACTTAAGGCGAAAGGGGTAAAGTCTTTATCATGTACATGATTATATGTCTTTTACAAGTATAGTCTTGAGGGGTTGTTCACAGTACCGGTAGAAGAAAAGTTAGAGTTTCAAATTTTAATGACATATGTCAAAAGGTACCTATTGCTCACAAAACAGAGAATCACATGAATGTTTTCAATCAAATCAAAATAAAATCTAAAAAATACTGATACTAGTATTAGTTACAACCACAGTACTTAATGTCTAAACCTGTTTTTATGAAAAAATGATTCTTCCTTGTAATGGCAATCATGATTTTCACAGGGGTTCAACTACTTTAATCTTCTTTCTCGGGTTGTGTATGTGTGTGTCAGCAAAAAAAATAATATTTGAATTTCGGGGTTGTCCCATGCATTTTTTTTTTTTTTGGGGGGGTGTATGTGTGTCGGAGAGTATTGATGTCTACATTACTGTCTTTATAACATGTCAAGAATAAATCTGATTTGTAAAACATTCTTAGAAAAGCACAAAATTAATATGGTTAGCTCACCACTTCTGTCTTCTTTTTTGTCTCGGCCATGTAGGGGTGGTTGATGGATTTGGGCGAAACCGATGACATCCATTCCAGGGAGGGAATGTGCTTGCCTATGATGTGAGTCACTAGATGAATCCAGTCTTCTCGCAGGTCCTTGTTATCTTCCACAGATGGCAGGAATGTGGAAAGAGGTTCGGCTTGAACATTTTTGCTAGGAGCCTCAGGTGAAAGAGAATAATCTGCTATTCTATTTTTCACAGCGATGAGATGAAAATAGTGCAGATCTTTGGAGCCTTCACTCCGGGACATTTGCCTTGGGGTTATGCGCAGATCAACATTGTCCCCATTTAGCACGTATCCGGGATGTCGAGATTCATTGTGTGCATTCAGAGCAACTGGATCATTGGCTAGCTCTTTTTCTTTCTTTGTGTCTTCTTCAAGGGACTCTCTCCACTGATGTACTTTGCCGTTGTAATTGCTGCCAAATGCTACCTGGTGTCTCAGTGCTGTTGGGTAGGACACAGAAAGACCCCTTGCTTGCAAACGAGATATTGCCTTCTCCCCGCATCCTCCTCTTTTAACAGTCAAAGCTGTCACCAGCTGATGAGCATTCATCCGCTCATTCCTACAGTAGAGCAGAGAACCTGCAGCACCCATGATGCCTGGTCGCAAAGATTTCAACGTTTTTCGTGCAGTTGGTTTTGCAGTACCTTTAGCAATCATGGGACGGATGGCAGCAGCCTCCAGACTGGACAGAAATGTTGGTGCCTTTTCTTTCAGTTCCCTCTCTTGATCATCAAAAGACCATTTCTGAAATAAATTGAACAAATTATTTAAAAATGGTAACACAGCAAGTCATTGGTTTGGCTCCAAAACAAAGCCCAAACACAAATAAATGACCAAAAAGAGTAAAACATTATGCATGCAATGTGCACATTTAAATTGCATTGTATTTTTCATGTAATGTGAGCATTTTTTTAACTGAAATAATCACTAAAATCCTTTAATTGACAGTGTGAATGGAGAATTAAAGGAATCTAGATCTATAGTAACTCTGTTGACTTGAACAAAAAGTAATGAATGGTTGATACAATGTATGTTATCTGATATGTCCACAGGATATTATGTGATAATTTCAATCAAGATGAATGTTGCATACATGTATTGAGCAGAAATGCAAAGTGACATTCACAATCGTAATGCACTCTGAACACTACAATTGTATTTTTGTTATTTAAAAAACATATCCCATTTTATTGAACAAGGTATGAGGGAACCGCTATAATTCAAATTAAATGGACAATGTTACTAAAAAAAATTCCTTTAAAAAACAGCATATTTTTTTGGTCAATTCCAATTAATTTCTGTTAAACATTCACGTACTATACAATAATACTAAAATTATAAATGAAGTTGGTGATTCTACTAAATCCATAGAAAGTTATTGTGATTACAGCGTAATTGTTGATGACACAGACAATGAAAATAGTGAAGCCTATTACTCCCTCTGTCACTTAGGTTCAGAGTGAGAAAAACAAATATTGTCCCAACTGTACCCCTATAATACAGGGATTGCTTGTAAATTATTTCAAGTACTATTAGATCATTCAGTAAACAAAATAGACCTACCTTGAGTTTCTCCTTTTCTGTTGACTTGAAGTTTGAGACATATCTTTCGCTGCAAAGCTCTGAGCATTCTTGACTGATGCGATCCATGGTGGTTTGGTGAATGGCTTTGGCAGCATCAGGAATCTCTTGGAGTTTTTGTACTGCATCATGCACATCTCCCTTTCCAATTGCATCACAAACACTCTGTAGGTGGGTTGGCACATTAACTTCTGTGTCCCCAGCACCAGAATGGATCACAAGCTTCATCTGAATACAAATTTGGGGAAGAAACCAAATTGGAGTGGGGGGGGGGGGGGGGTTAAAGCAAAAAAAAAACTTAACAAAACAACAAACTTCGGCAGATTTTTCTAAAGTTTTTGTCCATCACATTTCAATCCATCCTGAATTATGGAGCTATTCACCCATTCTTCCAGGTCATATAAAATCTGAACTAGAAACAAATTCTGGTACAATTCCTGGCAAGTTTTTTTTATTCAAAATTAAAATTGTATTACATAAATTTATAGATCTGCAATATCATGGCATTAGGTATGACAATGATAATGTCTAAAAATGAATGAAAAATATGTCTTTCTTCCTAATGCTTTCTTCATGTTCTTATTTTGTGTGAATGATATCAAATATCATTCCATAGCTGGTGAAGCTGTTTGAAAGTGTTGAATCCAGACACAAACTGGACATGGTAGAAATGAGAGTACTCACATTTATTGCCTGTTCCACCTCGCAAACTGGGTCAGCAAAATCTAGCTTCTTTCTTCTGATGGTCACCGGCACGGGTGCGGCTAGTGAACGTGGTAAAGCCAAAGCTGAAGCCGAAGGGTCACCTGCAGTTACAGATTTTGGCGAGCCATGCCGAAAGGTCTTGGGTTTACGCCGCGAAAGTGGCGAGTCTTTGTTTAGTCTCTTAAACCTAATGGTTGCGGTCGCGTTCGGACTGCTTTGACTGATCACCACCTCTTTTTTTGGTGATGCCGATGGCGATGCCGATGGTGATGCCGATGGTAGAGCTGAAGCCTGACTTGATATTGTAGGCCTCTGCCCATTTAGGTCTTGCAACCTACATGCCGCATTCAGTTTGTTTAGACACGAGCGACAGAGGTAAGCGGGTGGATCTGGAGGAGGAGATGGAGCATATCTGCAACCAGGGACGGGATTTGCAGCGGTTCCTTCAGCCAGCACCAGCCCTGCCCCGGGCCCGGGAGCTGTAGGCTGACCACTAGTACTACGCACAACTCCACTTTCCGCGGGTCGACAGGTAACACTAACACAAGTAACATCGCTACTCAGACGGGATCTCAGACCAAGTCTTACCAGTTTCTCTTCAATACCTCTGTCTATCCGCTTGTAATTCCTACAAGTAATGATGGAATTCTTGCAAACAAAACAAATCCTGGTATTTGTAGGCTTTTTACGATCCATGAGGGATGTTGAACACTAATACTCAAGTAGTTACATTCCACATGTTCCAGTGTTTACATGTTCAGATAAAAAGAAATTAACTAGTGTAGAATAATGCGTTATTATGCCTATTTAATATAAGATGTGATACCGGGTACGTATTTGAATATACAACAATACTGGAGTAAATCATAACAGACTTGCACAAGACTATAATAAGCAATTCCAAAAAAGTAGGTACAACATGAACAAACGATAAATAAATATTCGATTCGATGTCGGACAAAGTGAAATTATCTAGATATAATTCATTGAAATTTACAATATGTAATTCAATGCTAAGAAAAAAACGAATCTAAAATCAAGATAATTTATAATTTTACATACATTTTACATGCATTTACCTACACCACCCCCACATTACAATGAATTCGCCCAAAAGAAATCGGAACGGGGAAATGATATGTGATTGGTTGAAGAAAAAGCAGCGATGACCAAATAAGGTAAGCCTTATGAATCATGCATGAAAATACTCGCGTCACGCATACGATAAACATATATGAATAGTGATGAGAGCATGGGTGAGGATAGGCCTCGTGCTTCGCACTCGAGGACTCCGGCTTCCGTGGTTATTCTACTGCCGTTGTATATCTGCCATACAGCGCGAGGCATATCGGATAGGCTAGTCCACCTCTGGATGTGGTTTGAGGCCGGCCTCAGGCCGGCCTCAGTCCGGCAATTGCTATGTGTAACAGGTAAGT
>JAUELG010244600.1:3314-15667 GCA_031471515.1 Dendraster excentricus | reverse complement strand
CAATAAAACAAAAACAATTGACATCAATTGAATTGCAAGCCGCAATGTTTGCTTTTCCCATGATTTTGATTTGTGCACGATATCTGTTGCAGTGACCAAACTTCCACGTGACAGTCAACATCAGTCAACTCAATGACAAATAAATAGTTTGGAATTTGGATTATAATCAAGATTATAATAAAATGTTAAAGGTATTCTATAAAGTCCATGAACGAAATATTGACAAGCGAACTTCATAATAGGTACAACTACAAGCTTCAGCAGCCGAAATGTCATGAAATAAATCTAAAAAAGGTGTTGGATTTAGTCAGTTTAAATTTAGTTTATAGTTACACTTAAAAATATTCAAGCAACTTTTGGGGCTTAAATTTTGCTTGAACATATTTGGCAAGAGTAATATCATATCATGTCTCATTTATAATAAAAAATGCTTACAATATTACAAGAATAAATAATGACTCCCGCTGCTTAGTTGGCGGAGGCATAAAATTGTAATTTAGAAACAATGTGAGTTTATTACGGACATCAAAATAATTATACAGTGCAAATACTAAATCGTACACTATATATCCGATTAGTGTAAGTTACGGTATGTTCACTTTTAAGAGCAAGCGATGCGAGGGCTGGTGAGCGTCTTTAAGAACAATGTTTTTGCATTACTTAGACCTATTCATTAACTTTAAAACTGAGAGTAGCATGAATGCAAACTGATATTTGCCGACGGGGTTTTTTTTTTCTAAAATCATTGCAATACAAGTCACAAACTAATTATAATCACATGACATGATTGTTTCAGTTAAATTGGAAAGTGAAATCGGATGACTTCCTACACGCCATTACTTCTAAAACTATTCATATTTTAGACAAACATGTAACAACGGTTGAAAAAAAGACAAGATATTTTGTAAGATCTATATATACATACTATGTCTTTCAAATAGTCTTGTAATAAAATATGTATTTTCTCACGAAAATCTTGGCAATCCGAACTTACAAAAAGGTGAAATGTATGATAATGGAGCTTATACAGATATATGTACAGTTACAACGAATATACATAACTGCAATGCAGCCCATTGTGTTAAACGCAGATTTGATGATTCATGAAGGTAAAGAGTGTTCATTCATAATATATATTTGTGTGCATCTTCTTTACACGGGCTTTACACCAACAGTCTGTGTTTCAACCTCCAATCCACGAATCTGCATCAAAGTTTCAAAGATCCTCCGTCAAGTTTTTGTACAACATCAGAACGACCGTGCAAGCAAAAAAACGTTCGATAACTTCAGTTGGTGGAGAGCGCGTCATCGAGTTAGAATCTCGCGCTGAGGTAAGCGAAATGGAGACTGATTTTCTTTCCGTCGACTGTTGTGTACATGCATGTCACGGCCACTTTCATGATTATGTATGCAGTGTTTTAGTCACGACGATATTCATAATGCCAGCCAGGCGATGTTTCTTCCCCACATGCACAGCGCGTTCTTCTTGTTGCTACGGGCATGCCAGCAATATGTTGCCATATGGACAAAATGGCGATGCATTTGAATGATGGAGCCGAGACGCAGAATTGCGGGTTGGTTGGTTTATATTGGTTCTGCATGAGACCTGGAGCAAAGAACAAGAAAAAGAGAGAGAAACTTAGTTAGTTTATCACATTTGAATTATCTTTTCAACATATTTAAATCAATAATCTAAACATTTAATTATTTTCAATATTGTTTATGAAGTATTGATAAACAAACCGAACGTTTAAATCAAATTTTCATCAACTTCTTTACATCGTCGTGTACATGTATTGTATATGAATAAATATTTCCTTATTTTAACAATATCAAAATATTACAACTGCATTTGATATGGACTTATTCACTATGGTTACAAAAGGACATTACAAGAACATAGAACAGATTGCTATTCTTTGCTTAAACCATGGATTTTACTCGTCGTAAAATCCATGCTTAAACATAAAACCGAGGACAAAACGTTGATAATCGCAAGGAAACACGACCTAAATATTATGTTCGAGTCAAGTCCACTATCAACAAATTGGAGGAAACTAAACCAAAAAGTCCCAACAATCACAAAACCAAATGTTCTGTTTTATATTCTACCATTAACATTAACTAGGATTGACTATCAACCAGTTCCGGCGGATGTGGCACAGAGATTGGGACGCTATCAACTGTTGGCTCTTTATCTCGATATCCAAATGTTTTAAGTTAACTCGTACTCATTATTTATCTTTCCATTTCAATTTCGAGAAATGTATTCGCGCGCGAAACAGAAGTTGAATCTTTACATACATCAGCGCGACACATTGCGAGAAAATTAACAGCTGTTGCCTTATGTACAAACAAAATACCGACGCACCCCACACCCCCACCATAATCTTGGATAATTCCATACTTCTAATCGCATTTCCTTTCGTTTTCTAATGCGCCCTCATTTGCGCGCCTTCTGTTCAGTTCTTTCTCTTTCCCATCAATTCCTATTCGATATTCTCGGAAGGTGAGGGTCCCGCTAACTTGTTAATTTAACATCTAAAATATCACCTGTCATGATCCGTGATGAATATCGCTGCCAGTCCTAGGATTATTATTTAGCGCGGAAACAGGTGTGCATACCAGTTAGCATGGGTCATTCCCAGAGCCCGCGTTCTCGGCGGGGAAGCGCGGCTAGGGCGAACAGCATGTCAATGCCCGCAGTTCGCGGGGTGGGAGAGCTAAGCCAAAATCAAGTTGCAAGTTGGCAACTTACATTTACAAAAGTGTTTTTGACTTCAATTTCCTTCGAATTTCTTAAAAATGGTCTGCACCCTATTTTAGTTGTTATCCACAGCTGTTGTTTTAAGTGTGTCTTTACATTATGATATTGATTATCCCAGTTTAGAATTAGAAAACCACGAAACATTTTCAGGAAATTGAATGTTGCGATTGGGGGCGTTCAAAACACGATTTCTCCATGACCTATCCCTGTATGCCCCCAAGTCCAAGTCCTTCGCTTTTCTATAGTTTCGACCTACTAACCAAATACGATAAATTCGTCAAACGGTAAACATGATCTACTGCTACGGCTTCTTTCCTGACTAGCTAGTAATTTCACCCACAAGTCACATGCACAATTGTATGCTACAGCCTACAGGGCATTAACCTGGGCCAGGTCTTATCAGACAGGGCAATATTTGATTGCTTGACTTGCAGTTGGTTGGTTTGCAGACTTCCGCCGATGACCTTTCAATTTCAAGTGACCGGGGTTACCCGCGTTCAATGTGGAGGACCTCGAGATTTATATAAATCATTGTTGAAGAAATGTTACTACTAGTATTTAACCTGGCCTACGACCCCCCTTCAATTAGAGAAATAAATACCACATTGGAAACATAATAAATATCGACATGATTGAATTTATATTGGGTACACCTGTGCATGTATTTGAATGGCTCTTGCATTTGATCCAAATTAGCAGCACGAATTTTAACTTTAACCCCAAGCCAAACTGGATGAATATAAATAACATGGCAATGAATAGAATGTCTATATAAATAACCTTTTGACCGATTCTAAATTCCATCTATTCAGTTTTCAATCATATCTCACTAATATCGCCTACGAGACATCCACCTGTTCTGGCTAGTAAATATAGCTATTACGAGTTCATTAATTCTTAGTAATAGACCCATTATAGACCATAATCCAACCAGACCTGTTTCAAATCAGCGACTACGTGCTAGCTACGTGGGTCCCCACCCGTTACGAATCATGTAGGTATTTCCAATCAAGGCAAAGACACATCGCTACTAGGCCAATATCACGCGAAGCAGCTGCTGACACCGATAACTGTCAGGAAAGATTACGCCCCAGCTTCGGGGCGGGTTTCTGGCGAGAGACGCGGCGCTGATTGCTATGATGGGATGGACCAACCCTAGCGATTTTAGGTTGAATTTGTTCGCGATCAACCTTGTCAATAATCCGTCCTCAACCTTCACAAGCTCCTAGTCAGCATGCAGAGTATTTAGGTTCCCGCTAAAAAGTAAAAATCTTGCCCTTTTTGTGACCTCGGCAAGATGATTTTTTGTTTTGTTTTAACACGCAAATTGATTCCAAAATAGTATGCGTACGTTTATTTTCTAACAGAGCCTGCCTCTTTGGCTAACAAGTAATGTCTACTGCATTAGAGAAATCGGTTCATATTTTGTCCTAGCATATTTCATCACAATATACCCGGTCCTTATATTATGTAAGCATTTGAAATGTAATAGAAATCAGTTTCTTTTCCTCCAACACATTTTTCTTTCGTAGAAACTTACCAGGTAGTTTCACCGGTCTCTCTCGCCGAGGTAAGTAGCCCTCCATCTATGTGGAATGTCGAGAGGGAGAGGAAAGCTGCTAGCAACTGCACGGCCTCGACTCAGGCGAGCTCTCCGGCGTCTCGTAGGGGTGGACCTGGAGTTTGTGGACCGGATGTGGCTGTTGTTGGTGTTGTTGTGACATGGACGCCATGTTTGTTGTGTTCATGTTCATCTGTGATGCAAGGGGAAAACAAAAGGAAGACAAATAACGATTAAATGATGCGTTCATTTTGTCATTTTTTCGATACAAATTGGCATGAGTAGCATCAGGGAATCAGGAAATAGCAGTATAGCACATGATATTAGTCTTGGAGCAAGTCGAAGTGATGGGCAACGATCGATGACAATGACAGCAGGAGTCCTTGTCTCTAGACAAACTATCATCATTGATGATACCCAGGTAGAAGAAAATAATGTCTAGATCCAGAGTCCAGACACTTGTTCCAGATTGCCTGTCCCCACTGCTGGATGCGAGCCCGCATGACCTTGGCCCGGTGGCCTCACCATTCGAAGTTCATCATCAAGGAAAGTTCAGGGCATGCGGAGGGATTTATTTTCAGTTCTGAAACCGACACATGCCGAGCTCAGAGGGTTGCATGTAGATCAACATGACGGTCCAATTTGAAGTTTTTCATCGCCACAAAGGGGTTTCGAAATCGAAACTTTCTATTTTGAACTTGTGAGGATCTCTTTTTTCCCCTTTTTATTTGAGCAAACTGGACAGCTCGGCTTTGAAGTTTTGAAACAGGTGAATTCAGAACTCCCAGACAGACCCATCTCTCTCCCCCGATGAGCCTAACCCTTTCTTGGTTTCTAAATCACCGTGGGATATTTTAGTCCTACCTGCCTCTAAGACCTGGTCTAAATCGGCTCCCACTGATTTCCCCTAAACAGAAGAGTACCTTATCAAGCATACATGTAGTCATTCAAAATCAGAGGGGGTTGCGTGCCGCTAATATTAATAGCACCGAACTAATGCAGTTATCAATTATTTTGCAAAGTGAGTTTAAATTTGTTATCAAATTCTAATGACCCGGTTATTTTTTCTGCATTAAACACGTCACCCTGTATTTTCAACAACCTCTTAACTATACGTCACTTGCAATGTAGTCGTCTATTTTCGGCGTTTTCGCACTGCGTGATAGAATTAGGAGTCAAGTGGACAAAGCCGTGCATGGTTAAATAAATTTCAGTTAATATTGATATTGAACCCGAATCGTTCATTATAGTCACCAATCAGTGGTCAACGGTACAGGTGTGAATCGTACAGGGGGTCTGTTAAGAGACATGGACCATGCAGCGAACATTATCAAACAAACGTGTTCAAATGCCTTCAGTTGTTGGTAGAATCATGTAATCACCGTCAAAACGAAGGCCCTAATACTAGGCACAACATGACGAGGACACACATAGTTAACAATTAAATGAGGCCCTTGAAAAAAATCATGAACTTCGTTATAATATCATTTTATAAGGTCACACAACAACGCATAATGGAAGCATGGAATGCAATTCGTGAATTATTTGTGTCTTAAGTTACACTACTTGGGCAAGATAGTATGAATACCAAACCATGGACCCCTAGTGCTATCTAGCTGTATGATATTGGAACCAGAGGCTCAAAGTCAACCTATAGTACTAGTATATGATTGTGTCATAATTTAACCGCCGTGAGTAAACAGTCGTATAAATCACGCTACGTTTATCAGTAATTCATTGGGGGCAGGTCAAAAATCATACATTGATATTTATATATCATGGAACAGATTTCAGCTTGCCTCTTGCTTGTACAAACATTTGCTTAATTTCAAATGCCCCTCTTGAAATGGGTATGTCGCTAGACAGAAGTTTGGACTGCTCAAGTGCCACTCTTTATCTGTTTCTGCCTTGTAAATAAAATCAGGATGCTCTCGAGTGCTAGCACCTGGCGCTTCCTCTACTCTATCTAGAGTCATAAAGCAGAGACCGCAAACACAAGCCCGTTCGGTACTGCAAATCCAAAAAGTGTGTTCCATACTTCGAAACTCGACAAGATACGGTTCCCTTTACAATGTGTCGCCAATAATTATGAGAATGTTTATTAGAATTTTTGTGTTTTTGAGAGGTTGGGGTCGTGACTGCTGGATAAATTCGAGAGCTTAACTAAAGCTAACAAGGAACATATTAATTGACATGGTAAGGTCATTTGATAATTAAAATAATAGTCGTTTGCTTGGGAAGCATGTACATTTTTTTCGTACCAGAGTATTGCAAAAGAATGCTTATGTTCATAATGAACATAAGGTGCAGGTGTTGTTATGTTTATCACAGACAACTGAACGATCAGCATGCACACCTGGACTGGTGGACAGAATATCTTGAACTTTGCTTCACACTTGTGACTTTTTCTAAGCTGCATTATTGCTTATTTTTCCTTGTTAAATACACGTATGGCGGTAATCCTTAGCTACAATGGGGGCATTTTCGTGGATGACTGGCATCCTTAACTAAGCAAACTTGAACTATCACACAAATTATAATAACATGTTGAACTTGTTATTCAATATCTCACCCCGGTCGTCAAAGTCAAGTAAACTTGATTTCCTTTCGAAGTTTTGGTAAAACGATTTGGATCACTGGATAATTGTTCATAAGGCACGACCGCACGATATTGTTGTGTTGTTTTAAAAGCTAACAAAATACCTTCACCACAATTATTTTCCTATAGAAAGTTAAAACGCTTCCGACGTTTGACAAGCTAGCCAATACCATTTAAAAATGTTAAATATTTGCACAAAAGAGATCCGCTGTTATTTAGTTTTTAACTTCATATAAATACTAGAAAATAATGGTTTCAATTGACGCCCCCTTAGGTGAAATACGAAAACAAATATTGTGGGTGCAAAATTGTACATCCGGCCAATTAAGCTTGTTTTTATGTTGTTACTGTTATTTTTGTATTTTATTGTACGATAGCATCGGCACACTGCATACATTACATATTATCCATTAATGTATTTATGCATAACATTTCAATTTTAATTTCGCTAGTATAAGTAATGGACAATGTCAAATTCTCTCATGCCAGCTGACACTGATATACTGTAAAGATATTCCTCTATTTTGCGTCTGGCAACCACATATCTCATATATTGCGAAAGTTCTCAATCCCTAAAGCTCAATAAATCCCACGTTAATCTCTATATCTTGGCAAAAAACAGCGGCACAAAAAAGACTACTTGATAGTGTATGATACAATGAATTTTATTAAGATCTGTGCATGGTTTAAAGATATGCATTGCAATCAATTGAGCCATCGACGACCAAATGGAAGTTCGAATTAGCTACTGTATCACGATATTAATTGTGATTGTGAACTATTCATGAGGCAATGAGCTACTATCTTGTGGAAATTACTACGTTCGGGGCATTACTATCAATTGTGCGTTCTTTTTTCAACTAAATGAACACAATGGAGTAGTTAGATGTAGGCCTACTGGTTAAAAATATGATTTTTATGTTTCTAGTTTACTAATATTTATGTCAGGTTTGAGTGCACGTGTTTTCTGTTTATTTTATTTTTCTTTCTTATTTATTCATTGATTTTTTGCGGCTGGGGGGGGGGGGTGAAATCTGTTCTATATAATTCCAAAAAGTAGACCAAGAATAGACGAGGGAATCATATTGACCCACTGGCGCCACTGATAAATGGGGCCAAACGAATCCCAATGAAAGAAATCTAGTTTTCCCCGAAATATTGCAATTATTGATGAGAAAAGGTTGAGCTATAGATAGGGATGTCTAATTAAGTAGGTCGGTGCTTGCCTTATTTGTGGTTAAACTTAACCATAAATAAAAATAGACTTAGTTAACGATAGAATTGTAATTATTTATGATTCACATCTGTTGTGAGGACTGTCTGATGTATCGTAGTTTTCTATGTACCTCGGATACAACATCTGGAGGGAATTTCCTGATTGTAATGTCTCACCCTTCGTTCATTCATTATCAATTTCAGATAAGAAAGTAACTAAACTAAGACAACAGATGCAGGAAAAGGAGCTGTCTATGAACAAAGATCAAAAAGAACAAAATAATAGTTGGGTCTCTTCCTTTTCATCAACAGATTGTACAATTACTATTCATGCCTTGTTCAGTATCAAAGCGAACAAGCACTGAACAAAAATCGTTACTGTTCACGCCATCTTAATTCCAGAAGATGATGCAGATGGTATCCGCGCAGGAAAAAAGAAGAAACTTCATCAGACAATTCCCTGGCGACCCCGCGAGATGAAAAAACAAAGCCATGAGAAAATGAGAACGCTTTATACAAGCAGCAGATGAATCCAGCGATACAAGATTTATTCCGATTGCTACACATATGTCGCCCTGAGTTCTCTATGTACAGCTAGATACGCGCGCAATACGTACGCATGATGATGATTGCGTACTCTCGCCGCTAAAAACAATTGAAAGCGAGAAGTGAGGAACATCACTATTGTGTAGTATTGTGTCATGATAAGCATGTGCAGATGGCCGGAGAAGCACATCTCAAAAAACTTTAATCTTGATAATTATAAATGCACCAAGGTATTTAACTACGGAGGGAATGGCTTCACAGCTTGCATCTACAGCGTTAATGGATTAGAACCGAAGAGCGCCATACTGCTGATGAGACCAGAGTTTCGATCGCGCCCTTGGTCCCATACGGTCATTCTGCTGTGAGGGGAATCTGCGCGCATCACGTATAGGAAACCCATGTTCGCTACACGCTCAGGTAACGGCAGATGGCCCGCCCAGCATATCCTGTTTAGAGAGTCTCTCTTCTCCGGCGTTGTCTTGGGACGCTAGCCTACTCCATGCAACAACTGTCGAGGTATTTCAGCCAGATAAGAAAGACGTCTACACAATCTACAAATGTTCACACTTAGGAATATCGATTCAAAGACTGAATTGGTGGAACAAACGAAGACGCTAACAGACGCTAGCAGTTGGTATCATTGAACTAATGTCATTTAATTTCATTAGCTACCAATGAATACATGCCATGTCACGCCTTTGGCAAGTAAGGAGAAGTCGTAAATGAAGCATTGTGTGCTTTATTTCTGAAAGAGCGCCCCCAACCGTTGTTCATATTGAAGTAACTACTACTGTCAATCAATATAGCAGGGGATGTTGACGATGTAAACTTCAGAATGGACAGGTTATGGCTATGAAAGGAGCATGTAATTGTAACATACATGATACAGAGACAACGTTGATATTTGTCATCCTTACAGTTAAAAGAGAAAATGAGCTACTTTTATGTCTATGTGTAACTTGGGATTTGGGTCGTAATACATATCGGGGACAGGTACTAATTTCATTATTTTCAATTATAGCAATACATCAGGAATACCATGATAACTTGGCAAGATTGTTGATGTATTTTAATGCGAACATCGTGACATTAGACAGCAGCTGCAGCTGCTTCTAGGGAGGAAATGTAGGCCCTCCATGCCAAACGATGTGAAGAATATGTCAGACGGCGCGATAAGGGATCTGAAAATAGATCCAACATTAAATTGGCGGGAAAATAAAGAAGGAAGTCGCGACATCTCATCTCTGCCACACGTGCGTTTGGAGCAGACGGCTTCCTGTTCCAGTCTCAACATAACCAAGAACAAGACCTAGTTTGATCTTATTCACTAGTCTCATGTAAAATGGTCTGAAGTGAATACTACTGAAGTGGACTACTGAGGAGGTGAGCCTGACCTTTCAAAATGGAAAAAGGTAGGCCTATGTTATTAGTCGTTTACATGGGATGATAACCTAGCACTAAACCTGGAAAGTGACCTCTGAAGTAGATTTGTTAGCCCAGAACGCCATCATTCTCGGACTGGACCACCCGGGAGTCCCGCATGTCGAGTCTCATTGCATATCGCATGCACACTTGACCTCTAAGAGTCTAGACTACCAGAGTCTCAGACTCATCCATGGCTTCACGTTAGTATAGCTTGGTCATAACGATCATAAGGGAGGTCTGGCCCATCCACGAAGCTCAGGGTTGACTTGCGTGTGGTGTGGACGCAAATTTGCCGTGAACAGTAATTTACTCTGTCTTCGGCCAGACAAGCTGTAAACCTGTTCGGTTTGGTTCAATTTACAGGTTTACGGTCACAGGGCCGCGGAGGCACCTGTTTAACTTTTACTGTGATGATCCGCCGCTATGGTGGCCCCTAGGCAATGTCCTTACGGCAAAGACAAACAAACTAACAAAAACGGGGCACGGGTTTTACTTGTTCTGACATTTGTACATGTATATATGATAATAAGAAGCATATGTCATTTATGGGTGGCATATAGTGTCTTCACGAACAAGTTGCATTGCCGTGCTGTTGCAGTTGGTCTTTACTTACGCCACCTTGTTAAAAATGCTCGCGTTCGGTATCGAACCTTATCCAAATTCGTGTCGGGAAGGCACACAACTTCCCCGCCCCCGTCTCATGAGCACACAGGCTACAGCCGCCTGCAATATATTTTAGGCATTTTGTTGAGGGTGGGAAAGGGCCGAAGTCCTCCTTTGATAGACCAAAGGGATATCTGAAACCAATGGTAAGACAAGCCCCGAATAGAAATAAATATTCCACAACTGCCAAACGCAGCTGCAGGATGATTTGCCATTTGTTTATCGGATGGGTTATCATTCCGTGCTTGAGCCGCGACGTGAGTTGACTTTTGTTTGTAAACACCGAGATAGACTTACCGCGACACGCTATCATCAAATGACTCTTGTCGCGACTTGAGCCATAACTTACAATCCTAAACCGTATTGTTGCAGCTGCAGTATAGCAATAGAAAGCATGACTACAGTATGCGATTGATTGGTAACTCAATCTTGTCAGTCACAACCTATGTGGCCCTTCCAACCAGTAACATCGGATAAGAACTATGAATTGACATACCATCAAATCGCTATTTGTTGCAGCTGAGCTGATCAATTACAGGGTAGGCCTTACACGCATTTATTCTAAATTATGTCTACCCGGTCTCTGGCTATAGTATAGTGAACACCCATCAAGAATACAGACGTGCATTACTACACAGGTCTACCAGCTACTTTGTCTTTAACAAGCATAAGTGAACATATTTATACAGGATCTACAGTAGGAGATGAGATGTTTGCAATAAAGCGAATGCAATGTTTATTCACATTAATGACAATTTAATGATAATTGTGCTCGAATTTCTCGAAAGACAAAATATTGTGCTATACGAAAATACTGTTGACATATCATATGACACAAAGTGTAATCATTGTGCATTTGCAATGGTATTTTGGAGGTTAGACTTGTGGGGTTTGGCGTTTGGTTGGATACGCGACAGCTGATGAGAAAGCTACAGCTGAACAACTTTAGTTTGGGGAACTGCGGTTACTTATATTGTTTCCAAGTTATGAGCCAGGGGGCAAGAGGGGCAATAAACCCACATACGTGTACAAATTGATCGCAGGCTGTCCCTATTACCACGATTATTCAACCCGGACCCCCAAAAGCGGATTAAGAAATTAGCCATGTTTCCCTCCCCTATTCATGACTCTTCCCCTCCAATAAGCTGGAATAACACAATAGCTGCCCTTGTATGGAAACATGTGTTGCACAGGGTGGGCACAATATACCCACACAATACCCCGCCAACCGCGACCAGTGAACAGCTGTGCACCGCTCCAAGCGTGAAGCTGTGAAAACTCTAGAAAATGTTTGAGGACTTAGCGTTGGCGGAACTTCCGCAGCGCAAAAGCCGAGTCTAGAACCTCGAGTTTTGGGGATGGCACAAATATTTCATTTTCTCAAAACCTATGGAATAGAGGAAGTTGAAAGTTGCCTTTTTCAGTATTTTACAAATACATTTGAAATAGACATCCATAACATGAATAATAATGCATGATATGTAACAGGTTTGTTCACGGTTCACGAAAACGCAAGTTGGGGATGTGGGCGTGAGAGTGAGAGGGGCAATTATTGAACGCAATTCTGTCTCCTAGAG
>JAUELG010243495.1:0-15670 GCA_031471515.1 Dendraster excentricus | reverse complement strand
AGTATACAATAATATTATGATTGCGCATCCCACAGCGCTATGACCGAACTGATGCGGTGTCACGGGGGAGTCGATCGCGAGAGGCCGGGCGGATGCTGCAAGGACGGTTTCGCTCGACCGTTCCGCGGCTGTGTGCCTCTGGAGACACAATTTATCATAATTATAAATGTATCATATATTTGTATAATGATGTGCATCATCATCTTTGATCGAACCGCATTTATACTGAAATGAGAAATGATAATTGTGTATTATATAATGGAGGGAAATTAGGAATTTAGTGATGAATACGTCTCAAGGGGGAGATAATTATTATAGGGAGAGGATTAATTTCGAAATAATAGAGATATTTGTTTATTTTTGTTTGCAACGATCTGCTTTGTGCACGATAATACATTTATAATAGGAGCGTTTCGTTACAAAGAAATGCATGAATAGTACAAAAACAAAATCAATCGCGCTGGAGTCGCACAATAACTATAATATGATAAAAAAATAATTTGTAATAATTATGGTATAATGGGATCGAGAACGCAATCCAAGAAGAAGAGAGGGTAACACAAAGATGATAATAATGTAAGATAGAAGGAGAAGAAACGATCTGGCAGAAGATTAAAACATACACAAAAATGAATAATCTTCATTTAAAAATGAAGGAAAGACAAGATTATAAATCCAGCCAATTATACAAAACATGGCCAAGGAAAATTTCAAAAATATAGATGACAAGTTGAACACAACGAAAATATTCAACAACCAAACTTATATTAAGACAATTTGTACAAAGTTGTATTTTAGGTCAGATAATTATTTTATTTCATAGTAAGCTATGATTTATTTTGAAAAGGAAAAAGAACAAGAACATCCATTCGTCTAAAGAATGTCAAATTTGAAGGTTGGCGTCTTATGATTTATCATTGCGAAATTTAATAGAAACATTCCTGTTCAAATTATTCCTAAAGTATGTTCCCGCATGCCCATTACTCAATCTTATTCAAGTTTATCATAATTTAAAAGAATAATAAGGAAATATGGAAACAAATAAAGAAATCCAATGAAAAAAATTCTAGTGCCTAAATAAACATTAATTTACAATAAAATAAGAAATATGAATAAATGTAAAAATACATCATTGATCATTGATTTGCAGATATATGTTTTGCTTCAATGCAGCGCTGTTTCTTGAGTAAAATGCATCGAAAAAAAGGGTGTGGCTCTGGTGGATTAAAGGTGCAACAATTCTGTCAATCGTAATTTTTACAAACATCGCTGGTGTCGGTATCAATTCTGTTTATATTTTGTGTTATTGATAAATTGTACCAAACATTTCATTTCGAAGTAAAGTAACGACACCATTTATATGGCTGGCTATCATTTTCTTGTTTGAGGATTTTACATAGATTTTTTTCTTTTTCATGATGCGCTTTTTATACATTTTTAGAAATATCGCAAGCCACTTCTTTTGACTTGCAATACAAAACCAACAAAAATGTGATGAGTTTTGGATAACCCGTTGTACTATCACTATACCATTTTCAACATTCTCTCGTTTAAAATTTTACATAAATTTCTTTCCTTTTGTATGATGCGCTTTTACATTTTTCTAAAACATCGCTCGCCATTTCTTTTGACTTGCAATGCAAAACCAAACAAAAAATGTGATGAGTTTTGGATAGTCCGTTGTACTCTTCCATTTGTCAAACGAGTGTTTATTGACCGGTCTTGATTGTCTATTCAGAAAGGCAATTCAAACTTTGTATGTCCTTTCTAAAGTGCCTTTTCGTATATCCATAAGAAAAGCCGGCAAATCCGTAAAGAATTTCGAGCGTTTGGCTGTCAGAACGATATGCAACTGGAACTGTCGATGTTTTTCAATTCCCAAATGTCAATACTCGAAAATGCAAATGTGAGCCGTCAGAAAACACTCCCCAACAAAACCAAAAACGGATACAAACAGACGAAGAAATGTTCATCCTCAACAACTTCCAATCCGACAAAAAAAGAGAAAAGAATAGTCAATGAGAAGAAGTTATTTGAAGAAAGACATCAAAAATAACATGTTTGTTTGGACGCCGCTGAAAATCCGCCACTTCTGTTACAATGTATGCGCCGCCGTCTCAGGCGCGGCACTCAGATCAACACTCGATGGATGCTCACGTAGCTGACGGACCCTCCACGGAGAAAAAAAGAAAGAGTTGCGCTTTTCTCTTTTTATTTTTTGTAAAGTTTTGTTGGGGGTAAACTGTGAAAAGGAGATGAAGCGGAGGGGGGTTTAGGTATAAGATTGTTCAGTTCTCGCAAAACAAGTCTACCTGCTCAGCCCTCTTATCTTGCATGATAATAATATCCCCTTGTCTTTTTAGGGATGGGTTATAATAGGCGCGCCCGCTCGCTTGCTCCTACTTGTTAAAAGTCAACTCTGCTAATCCCAGCTTGCTTTGTTGACACCACACAGGGCTTGAATAACTTTCACCTGAGCACAAAACAACGTTTTGTGTTGTTTTGTGAG
Source organism: Dendraster excentricus (assembly GCA_031471515.1). NCBI lineage: Eukaryota > Metazoa > Echinodermata > Echinoidea > Clypeasteroida > Dendrasteridae > Dendraster > Dendraster excentricus. The sequence continues at coordinate 13,161 of JAUELG010243495.1, read as the reverse complement.
ATGAAGTTAAACAGAAGCCTTGCAAAAGAGGGGCCACTCATCGTGTCGGAGAAGTGTTTTACCTGCGTGAATAAATATGCCCACTCGGTATTACATGTATTAGCGACTCGGCGTGAATAAGCGGCCCCCTAAAAAGGCAAAACATTGCAACAAAAAGGTCAATCATCGCAGTTTGTGTGTACATAGCGTGATATTTTTGGTCAGAGTCAAGAAAGAGTCGAACTTTTGAAGTATTTTTGTGAACACCTTGAAACAGAACCGTATAAACAGAACAGCAAAGTATCCGACTGTGTACACATAGCTGACATTTTGTTTTTGTCAATCAAAAACAAGCGTCTAGAAAATCGTGGAAAACAGAAAGTGTTTTGGTCTGATTAGATTGTCTCAATTCCAAGATTTCGAACAGATCACCCAGAAGATAATCTTTAAAATTATTGTTGTGTTCGTGGGTGATATGTTTGACACTCAACAAATTCAAAGAAATACAATTTTTTTTTTACTTGAATTGACAGTGTTAACACAGATAACACACCCACCAAAAATCCTTGTGTGATCTTCGATTTATTTAGCATCCAATAATAAAACAAAATATAGGCCTTTTGGTGATAGTTCGGTGAAATAATTTATTTTAATTTGTACATATTTGCGTGGTTTTATTGAGTCATCTTCATCAAAAGATTTGAATCGAAAAGTAGGCAAAAATAATTTATCAAAAAACGAGCGAATAATCGTGTAAAGAAGATGAAAGCGTTTTTTTTTTATTCCCAATTTCAAGATTCGAACGGAACACCCAAGCGTTAATCATATTCATAGGTGGTATTTTGACACTCATATAGATATATAAGAGATATATAAATACATAATTTGTTTTTGCTTGCATGGCAACACTTTCACTCTATGCAAACATAAAAAACAAACGGAATTCCTTGTGTTATTTTTACTTTCATTTCCATTCAATGAGTAGGCATTTATAAAGGGGGGAGTGCAGTTTGGGTAACGCCGAGTTTTAGAAACCAACCCCTGCACAATACAACACTGTCTTCACACTAACAATTATAACTCCATCACGCTCGAAATGTATATAAAATTATCAAAAACAACTAATTCAAGAGCAAGTTATCATTAAAAAGAGCCATTGTATCACAAGAGGGGGCCCTCTCTATAAAAGCATTGATTTGAACCATTTTTTTAAATACAAAATTATGCTTTATGTGTGTGATGTTTTGAAAAAATAATGATTAGATAAAAAAAATAATCAACAACTATTCAAAAACCTCTTTTGAACTTTTTAAAATAAGTGCAGGAATTTTTCAAATTATTTCCCTCTAATAAAATAACGTGGGCCTCAAATTGATCACGATCGGATAATTTCAAGAAAATATCCAAAAATTTTTGTGGCAAAATCATTCTCTTCATGGTTTGATCGACCATCTCCATCCAAAAAATCAATTACGATTTCAAAACTGTCTTAAAAATGTTTCTGAGTCGTGAGAATGAAATACAAGCTAAAAGATAAAATAAATTCACAAACTGACAAAGGTGATGATGTAGATGTCTCTTTGTTTTGTCTCAAACAAACAAACCTAATTTTAGAGTTTGTTTTTTTAACGAAATTGTCATGTTTTCGCTTTTTTTCTTATAGTTTGCTGCTCCTTGGATCGAAGCAAACTCTAACAGGGAAATCGCCGACATCAGCGGCGGGGAATTCCAACTCAACCGCTATCAATTTGATAGCAAGAACACCCGTTGATTGACTGCAGCCACAGCCAGAAACCAGCGATATTTCACTCACCGGGTACGGGAAAGACTCCCCCGTCAGTCCAGCCGCCATGCCCCGCGCATTCTTAGTCAAGCACAAACGCGCTCGAGTGGACAGTATAGCCGATGGGTTGTTGGCCCAGCACGAGAATGTTGATGCTCGTGAGTTTATGAAATCATTTTTCTTCAATAATTATGATTTTACTATTCTATATTGTTTATACACCCTGACAACAATCCTGCTAGGCTCTGCACGAATTTCATTTCATAATATTGGCGATTTATTAAAATGTTTTCAGCTGCAGTATTTTCTTAATTGATTTAATATTTTAGTTATACTTCGCATTTTGTTTGTCTAATCGGAGAAGGTAAAGTTTGGTATATTTGTCTAGGTTGGGATAACAACAATTATAATGCAGCATTTAAAATATAATTGTTGTGTTATTATGTTATTACTGAAACGGAAGATAAATAATTTCTAATGAATATGAAAATAAATTACAAAAATGTGCCTTCGCATAATTATTAAGTAATAATTTGTAACTCGTCTAATCAACACATAATTACTTGATAATTATGGAAAGGCACATTTTTTGTCATTTGTTTTTAAATTTGTTAGAAGTTTATATGAAGTTGAATCATGAAAACGTGTTTATATTATAAATCTTATGCTCGATTTAATTTTAATGCATTCACAGCGGACATTGACAGCCGCCCATACGGCCGCAAATATGAGCGCGAGTTGGATCTCCAAGACAGCCTTACGATAGACGTCAATTCTGGCCACAAACTGGACTTTGCGAAGGTGGATGCTGTCAGTGACACAGACGCAATGGACGCGATGATGGGTCGAAGAGGTGAAGGATATTCCCTAGAGACACATCATCGGTATCCCGCACCTCCTCCTCTCCTTCTGCGCACATCCTCCTCTGGGTCGGCTTTCAAGAAGGTCCATCCTGGACAACTCCCGCTGGATCTGCAGAATATCCCGATGGGAATGTACCCAGCAGCTGCCAGCGGTGGTGGTGGTCCCCAGCATCAGGTTGTCTGGCTTGATCAGGCGGGCGCACCGGGACATCACAATATCCTACGCGACCGTCTCTTGAGCCACCCCGCGTCCGCAGCTGCTGCGTACCTGATGTCCGCCGACCCGAAGCGCGTCATGCTTCCGCATCGGCTTCATCAAGCTATGTTCCAACCGCAACCGGAAGATGAGCCACTTGACCTTAAGGTCAAAGGTCGCCGGGACGTTGACAGCGAACGGGACAGTTACGAACTTGGCAACCGCGGTACAAAACGGTCAAAGAATGCGAAGTATCAGCTTGGAGATGCGATGTCGTTCCAGAAGCACGCAGGGCAGGTTCCCCTCGACTTCCCTCGAGGTCTGGTCGGTCACGAGGCCCTCCGGAACTACCCGCACCTCTCTGCCGCACATCCATCTATGTACCCTTTCCTCGGTCTGCCCTACAATCCGGTCCTGATGCAGGAGCACATGGCAAGCCTAGCGTACAGGATGCGTGAGGACAGGAAGTGCCCGGACGGTTTCAAGACGCACTCGCCGGTCAAGGGCGAAGAACGCATGTCGCCGCCGCTTCTGTCGTCTAAAGATCGCCACAGCGCCCTCTTCGCCGATCTTACGCAACCACCAATCTGCAGCGTGAAGCCGACATTCAGCGTCCACAGCGAAGGGAACAGTTCACCATCTTCTCCCAGCGGATCGCATGGAAACCAGACACTTCTAAGCCCACCAGGTTTGTCTCCTCACGGTGATCCGACAGAAGACGACATGGATCAAGATTCGCGTGAAGGATCACCCTCACCACTTGGCGCAAAACGGCCAACCAGGCAACCTGTCCTGGGTCTTGAGTACATCCAGAATGGTATGGACCACCGCGATGACAGGCAACTAGGTCCGGAAGCAGCAGCAGATGGCAGCGACCAGCATCATCTCCTGCGTATCCCGAGTCCCGAGCGCCACTACCACATGACCAGAAACGATGCGAGTCTCATTCCCGCCGACCAAAACGGCCGTTCCCGCGGGTCGGGACTCGCGACTGATCCGAAAGCAAATGCCGCCGGGATTCCCGTGGCGCCTCATCAGTTCGGAGAGCCCAAGCGGAGGGCCAACAGCGCCAAGACCCCGCAACCCCGGAAGTACATCTGCGATGTCTGCGGGAAAGGATTCAGCCGCAGTAACACACTCGTCACACACAAGGTAAGTTATCATTAACTGTTTTTTCGCTTTTTTTAAGATACAAAAATGTATAAACTTTATCATTTTTTTTTTACAATTTATTCATACATCAGGCTCAGACAAAGGAGGTAACATTCTCCTTATCACCAAATGCGATTTGCAACATAAACTTCCAATAAGCACAAACACACCCACACTGCACAAACTGACTTTTACAAAATACGTTAGTATACAATAATTATTTGTTTGGGGACAACAACGACAATTACTATTTTTTCACTAACACAATCGATTGTGAAGCATATGGAGACGGTGTTCAGCATTAATGACTCGCGTGCCGCTGCTATAATTATTGTCGCTTTATGAATTATCACGCTGTATCTAGCTGCACAAAAGAGACCGATCCAAATAATTATACCACTTCAAAATCCAAGACGTTACAATCATGACGCGGATGAAAATAACAAGATTATGTTAAGCCCATTTCTGCCCCACTGAGAATTAACAAAAATATGCTTCTTTGTCTAATTTACGAATAGAAGAAAGCCGTACAAAAGCCTAGCTTCTGATACATGCATGTAATACCAATTTAATTCCGCAGTCCATCTATATGCAAAATAGAAGCAGCTGTATGAGATCTGTTAAACTGCATAATAAAGAAAAGACTTAAAAAAAACTAAAATGAAAATTAGTGAAAGGAATTGACGGACGGAAAGGCAAAAAGGAAAGCTGTTCCATTTCAGCTTTGGCAAAAAATCCATCAAGGTAAAAATCCCTTATAATCCCGTACTGTAAAAATGCAATTCGGTTTATGCACATCAAATCTGCCATTGGTACTGAAAAGCGAAAAATCGAAATTGTCGAAGGAGGGACTTATTAAAAGGGGGAGCAAACAAGAAAGGGGCTTCTGTTTGCGCCTATACCAGGTGGCACGAACCCCTTTCATTCTTTCGGCTTCATCTATTTATTTTTTTTCGTTTCACCACGAAAAGACTCGATAATTATTCGTAGAGCTGCCTTGCGATGTTACGTAACCACGAACCGTCCTGTTATTTGAATTTATCGGACCGCGTTGATCGGTCCGAAAGACCACGGGCCACGCGCGAATCGATCGATTTTTTGGTAGAAAAAACGGGGAAAGAGACAAGTAGAAAATAATAGGCTAACGATTTGATTTCAGGACGGCACGCGCGAGACGGGAGTATTAGGAGGTTTTAAATTGGTCTGGCTTGGAAAATCATCGATTTGTCTTTCTTTGTCATTTTTCTCCTCTTAAAAACAAACAGTTCTTTAATACTATAATATGGTCCTCTTATTTTGAAACCGATGTTCATGAATTGGTATCATTGTCGTTTTTTCTCTTATAAACATCATCTAAAATGGTTATTTGATAATATTTTATGGTTCTCTTTTTGTTTACACCGTTGTTCCTGAATTGGTATAATAAGATTTATTTCTTGAGTTGTATGTACTACTCAACATATAAGTTTTGCGATATGAAACATAACTCAGTTATGTTATTAGAGTTAAAGGGATAGTTGAGTTCTGGTAAAGAGAGAACTGTTTTGGTCAAACTGAATTTTAGTAACCCAAACCTGCCCCATTAGATTAAAAACTAATAGTTATAGCTCTACCATGCTTGAAAGGAATTCAAAACTACAAACGACTAAGTAAAAAGCCTGTTATCATTCAAACAGAGCAGTTAAAAATAAAGATGGCGCTCTTTAAAAACTAAATGTGCTTTGAGCCATTTTGAATAAAATATTGGATATGTGAAGGCTCAATAAAGTCTTATTAGATAGAGAGATAATCAACAACTATTACAAAACTTTTTTGATCATTTTTTAATTCAAAATTCTCTAATAAATGTGGGGCCCAACACTTAATAAAAATTATTACGTTTATCAATATTTCAGCCATTTCTGAACCGATTTTGATCAGATAAAGTTTACTCTGTCATCAAAATATTATACTCTTCCAAATTTTACACCCAATTTTTCATTATCTCGCAAAGAAATTGTGATGTGCAGCGCCCTCTCTACCAAAACTAAACTACCCCTTTAAACAATAATTCTGCCAGCAGGATGGTATCATAATCTGATGACATTGTTTTACAGTGTCAATCCGTCAAACAAATAAATAAGAAAACAAAAATCATATGACATGTATAAAGGGAGGGGTTCACTTCTTCTGTAAGAGGGTTATTCCAAACTTATCATTTGCTATGAGAATTTAGGGGTTGCATGGACGGGCACCATGCAAGGGATTTCTATAGCTCAGTCGGTAGAGCACCGGTCTAGCAATCCGGAGGTCTCTGATTCGAAGCCCTTTGGAATCCCATTTTCGTTGCCCCTTTTTAATCATACTATATTTCTGGTCAGTTTTGATATAATATATTTTAATTATTTATTCATGTACTCTATACGAATTAAGCATCAGTTGAAAAATGACGACTATATTTCATTATCATAGTCAATAACTAGGTAATTATACATTTTGTGTATGTTTTTATTTTTTTGACAGCGCATCCACACTGGAGACAAGCCGTTCGCGTGTGAGCTGTGCGGCCGGGCGTTCCGGCAGCCCGGGAACCTGACCCGACACCGACTGACCCACACCACGGTCAAGCCATACGTCTGCAACCAATGCGGCAAGGTGAAAACACAAAATATATTTATTAATTTTTTTAAAAATTAATTAATTAATTTATTTATTTAAGGATGTATTTATTTATTTATTTATTTATTTATTCATTTATTTATGTATTTATTTATTTATTTATTTATTTTTGTATTTATTTATTTAGTCAAATATGTTAATTCTGGATATCCTGATACTGTTTTGATTGACTGTTATGATTGATGTTGTCAAAAAATACAAAAGTATTTTTGTTGAACCATCACTCGTAGAAATCATAAAAAAACTGTCAAAAATAAAATGCACTAATGTATATGGACGCAATGTGGCAACGTAAAACCAAACACGTTATAATAATAACTTGAACATCAAATATGTTTTACCGATATTGAAATGCATAATTATAGTAATTCAATGCTCTGGCAAGACACAAAAATGGTTTAAACAACAAAAAATGATACCAACACTAGTTTGTGATGTAAAATGTACTGAATGTTAAGCTAACCCCCAATTTCCTTGTATTTACTTTGATAAAAACAGGCGTTCAACAGGGCTTCGAACCTTCACACGCACATGCGAACTCACACCAACTACAAACCGTTCGTCTGCCAGTACTGCGGCAAGGGATTCCACCAGAAGATCGACATGAAGATACACTCATACACGCACACAGGTCAGTGACTTTTATTTTAATTCGTATACCTGTTTTATTGTTTTTTGTGATATATTTTGTCCTTACTCTGATTTTTGCCTATGCTGATTTTCATGCATCTGTTTGAATAGGTTTCATACAACTTTTCCCATTGTCCTGAGCGTCCAAACTACTATGGTAACATAGAATTTGCTACATGTTGATTGGCTGTTGAAACATTAGTTTCAATAACAGCTTATTACCAAAATGGGTGAGATCCACTTTTTCAACTTTGGTGTAAAGCAGGTTTCTTTGTCAAACTTTGTACACATGCCTATGGGAATGTGAAAACTGTATATTTTCTATATTTCGACTTTGAGTGAGTAAATTGTCGTAAGATTTGGAATCTACATAGTTACGTAATGATAATTGCTAACTCATTTCTTAAATGGAAAATGGATCTAACCTCTTTTTTGGAAACAATAAGTGGATATTTCGAACAAGTGGACTGTTCGATGAAATTGGGCATTGGTCAGTTCCATATACTGTATGCTTTAAACAAAAAATGTTTGAATTAGCGTATGCGTTCCTAGTACCATTCCATGACAAAGACAGAAGACAGAAGAACATTTATTCTGTTTATCAACGTATCATTGCAAATCATAGCATGTTAAAAATAAATCACGATAAGAGCATTTAGATAACTGGCGACGCTGTAAAGTTAGGATGTTTAGCTGATCGCCCCGGCTGATGGAATTAACAAATTACACTCCGATGGTCAGGAGTCTGGTAACAACTGAAAGATAATTTCAACAGCGACCAAAAATTTTAGCGCGCGCCAGAGTTGAAACTGGGAAAAAAGAAACAGAGAAAATGGAACGCAATATAATTTACTTATCACATTATAATCTGTAGGTTGATACAATATACAGTGTCGCCCCAAAATCAAATAAGATCAGATCAGATATATTTGATTTGAAGGAAATTAAAGCACTATATGTTTGGCATCAAGAAATAAAGGGATTAAATTCTGACAACCAATAAAATGCAATCTGGAGACAGGTACAATTTGGGGATCCGATCTAAAGCCTATACTGATATTGGGATTATATCAAAAAGATATCCTCGATGCAAGGTTTATATTAATAATGATATTCAAACAACAACTACAATCTGGGGATCCGATCTGGTTCGTCACATACAGGTGAGAAGCCGCACAAGTGCCAGAAATGTGGGCGTGGCTTCAAGCAGCTGACCCACCTGACCTATCACATGCGCACGCACTCTGAAGTCAAGATGTACTCGTGCGCGTACTGCGGAAAGGGATTCAATCAGAAAGGCAATCTGCAGGCGCACATCTACCGCCACACTGGTAAAATACTATCATATTCAGACAATCTATCATGTTAAAGTTACAGCGTTGCCGGAAAAAGAGGGCGCGCTTAGGAAAGCTCATTGGCGCTTAAATAATCCGAGTATGCCTATAGGGTCGCGTTTCCGTCATAACGCGAACGCGCGTATCCGCGACATTCATATTTCATTGTGAAGGAATATGCGTTAAGTTTCTGCGGATTGCCACACGCGAGCCTTTTCAAAACGCGTCCTCTTTTTGATCGGCGACTATATTTCGCTTTAAGGTTGCCTAACATATTTGCCTACTCTAACCCTTTAACAAATTGTTATTGTCGTGCCTAACCCCACCATTTTTGTTTTCTAATAGCGCTCTCAGTTATCTAATTGCTCTTCAAAACATTATAAACACATTTAACAATATCATGATTCGTAGAATCGACATCCAGAATATTGATCAAGCATTATACTAACAAAAAATATCTATTGTCATGGTTTTCATAACTTAAGGTAAATTGTAATGTTCAGAAGTATTATACAACAAGAAATAACGTGTTTTCTTTGCTTTATGTTAGAAAATGAATACATTATATTCATTGCACTTTTGTACATTTATATAACCACTACAGAATAGTAGGTCATATTAACTGTTTTACTGTTGTGCTTTGATACATCTAGATAACTTGTATAAAACATGTCTTCTTAATCTTTTCACTGTTTTTGTTTCTTTTCTTGACAGGCGAGCGCCCGTATCGCTGCGAGGTCTGCAACAAGGGCTTCACGCTGGCCAGTACCCTGAACACCCATCGCCGCACGCACGCGGAGAAGAAGCCATTCGCCTGCCAATACTGCGGAAAGGATTTCTACCAGAAGAACGCGCTCAAAAGTCACCTTCTCGCGTCGCACCCGTACACTGACGGAGAGAGCCTGCTGTGAACATGCTTTCACGTCTACGTGGTCTACCCTAAAAATTATGACCGTTCTAGACCGATATGCATGCCTAGAATAGGCTAGAATATTTACAAGAATAATTGTAGTGAAGACTGTTGGGCACCGACTCACGCGCATGCGAATAAGAAGCTACTCGCCTGCCAATACTGCGGAAAGGATTTCTACCAGAACGCGTTCAAGAGTCACCTTCTGGCGTCATGTACACTGACGGAAAGAGCCTCCTTTGAACTTAGTCTAGCAACGTCTAGCATTATTGTAATCATACTAGACCGATATGCATTGTCTAGGATGTTTCCAAGAATCATTGTAGTGGAGGCTGTTGCGCACCGACGCACGCGCACGCGAAGATGAAGACGCCATTCGCATGACAATACTGCGGAAAGGATTTCTACCAGAAGAGTCACAGTCTACAGGCGTCGAACACGTACACTGACGGAGAGAGCCTGCCTTGAACTTAGTCTAGCAACGTCCTTACGTCCAGCATATATCATAACCGTTCTAGACCGATATGCACCCCTAGAATGTTTATAGAGAACAATATTATTGTAGTGGAGGCTGTTGGGCACCGACGCACTCGCATGCGCAAAAGAAGCAATTCGCCTGCCATGGCGCCAATACTGCGGAAATGATTTCTACCAGAAGAACGCGCTCAAGAATCACCTCCTCGCGTCGCACCCGTACACTGACAGAGAGAGCCTCATTTGAACTTAGTCTAGTAACGTCTAGCACATTTGTAATCACTCTATAGAGCGATATGCATGGCAATCATGTTTACAAAGAATAGTTATGAATGTAGAGGAGGCTCAGGATGCCTACCAAAAGATAAACACTCAAGATTCAATTTCTTGTGTCGCACACATATACTTATGGCCGAGGGTTTTCTGTGAACCAAGCCTCTAATTCCAGCCGTTCTATAGACGTATGGGCATTCGTATGATTATGTCTGTGAAAAGTATGTAGCAGTGCAGCTGCCTGAATGTATCCTCAGCGGAACAACCATTAACAAACAGATTGATAATTCGGTGTTGAAATACATATTCATACAACTTTTCATGTTAAAAGACAACTTCTTTATAATGATGTGTTCTATTTTAAAATCTGGATTCGAATTGTACATAGCCTATTCTACATTATATGAGAGACAGTGTGTAAATAATTCTTTAAATGTAATTGACATATTTATCTGTGAATATAAGTTTGTAAGAAAGCTAACTTAAATGGGAATCAAATTTGTAACTTGTTCCACATTTAGATGGTATAATCACAAAATCACAATATTTTACATTCGTTACTTTTTCAGCGAAAACATTTTTATTGTTGCTAACACTAACGTGCTGTCATATTTGTATGTGTAATTTATTATCTTTTGAAACTTAGTGCAATGTACTTTTAAAGATTGTTTGTTTTTGCTGTACATACTTTTTTAAATTGAATAATCTTGAAAAGCAGAACATATTTATTATTATTTATTAACCTTATATTTTCTCGATTATGTACGCTGTAAAAGTAGTAATACGACTTAAAATATTAATTATGATACTACTGCTCATAGTATTAGTGTTACATGTTACGATGAGTTTTAATCATCACTGTTAACCAAAAGAATCATGATTTTGTAATATAATTAATATACTTTGAATAACAGAATCTAAACTTTTCCTGTATAGTCGTAATTGGTTAAAGAATCACTGTCACTTTGAACACATCGTGATCACACTGTGGGCAATTTGTATCACACTACATGATTACACTGACTGTGTCATACACTGTGGACGGTTTGTATATCACATGCAGTGTGCCACATCTCGTACACAGTCGGTGCTTCACAGTGTGTCCACATCAATATGATCTCCAATTTCATTATGGGGATAAAACTAACCATATCCGTCGTTTAATAAGGAGTCTAATTTTCATGTTCACAACTCAATAAAAGTACAAATAAAAACAGTGATAATGTGTTGCTCCTTTTGTTTATTGCTTAGTCTATAAAATTATGTCACAAACGTTTTTATTCCGCATTGCAAGTTCAGCACCAGAACCCCTAATGTCAAGCTAAATGGACTTAATATAATTATGTTCGAGTAATGAGCAAAAATGCAAAGAGATATTAACTAACTCATTGTATTGATTGGTTTGTTCACATGCAGCTGTGATTATCAAATAGATAGTTTAGCACATGTACACTTCAATCGTAAATATATTTTCAACGAAAGGGAAATGCAACAAAATCGTGTCCCATGCTTCCATTGGTAATACAAGCACAATAAGGTACGAGGGCATTTGAGAATTCGGACAACGTTACCATGGTTACTAGATCCATTTAAACATGTTAAAGGGATTTAGTAACATTGTCAAAATCTGCAAAAGTTCCCACATAATTATTATTATATGGTACAGCCTTCGATTTCCAAAAGTCTCTTCCGTCAAATAATACGCATGATTTTAGAGCTCGAATTTGAAATATGCTATATTATAACTATGCGCGAAGTCAGGGCAATGAGTTAGTGAATATCACTTTGTATTTTCGATCATTAGTCAGTCTGTTAACAACTAGCGCACATTTCTTATTGGACATTTCAGATAACAGAAAAAGCACATTTAATCAACATTTGAATTGAACTTTGAATTCAAAACACGCAGTGGACACATCATATCACATCAATACACAATTTACCAGCTCTTCCTAAGTTCTTGCACACGTCAAGAGAGTTACTAGATCCCTTTAATGACTTACTCATGAATGTATTTAAAAAGAGTCGCGAACACCATCTGATTTCAGGAAAATAATTAGGATTTATTTAGCACTTATCTTTTTTTTTTTTTTTTTTTTTTTTTTTTTTTAAAAATATCATAACAACAAAATGTCAACAGTATAACAATCATTATGAACATCTACAATTCATCTAATAAATTTAGTTAAAGTAAGTAAATGCACGGTTAGGTCGGTTTTGAGTGATGAAACAGGCAGCATGAAGTAGGAACTGCATACAAATTTATTGGGGAAAATATATATAATAATTATAATAATTATGAAGTATTATGGCGTAAATATTAACTTTGAATGAACGTCGAAATAATAAAATAACACCAACAACAATTTAATATTGTTCTTCCTCTGTCCCAATCTTTTAGAAAAATAATTAGGATTGATTTAGCACTTATCTTTTTTACAAATATCATATGAACAACATGTCAACAGTACAACAACCATATGAATTATGAACATCGACAATTCATCTAACAAATAAAAAGTATTATAGCCAAGCTATCGAATCTATAGCAGATTAATCATGATTTGAACGGACTTCAATTTTAAACAGATTTCAGGATTTCTGACATACAAAATACACGTTATTATACGTTTTCAATATTTCGCCTTTTATTTCTATTTGAATGGATATACAGTCGTTTTCCCATTTTGAAAAACGCATAACAAAAATAAAACGTTTTCAAATTGAAAAACGAATTATCCATCAGTACTTTGATACAGATCCTTCTTCTGGGCAGACAAATGATAATACGTGACAAAATCATATAATATCATCTGCCCAGAAGAGTGATTATACTACTACTACTACTACTACTACTACTACAACTACTACTACTACTACTACTACTACTACTACTACTACTACTACTA
>JAUELG010243494.1:3384-22005 GCA_031471515.1 Dendraster excentricus | reverse complement strand
ACAACTCTATTTTTGAAAATTGATATAAAATGTATTGTTTATATATTATTAAAAGATGTTGATTGATTATCATTCAATTTGATTGTTTTATAAAAAAAAAAGCAATTTTATGGTTCTAATGGTGCCTTTTTCTTGAAAAGAAGACAGAAATAAATTCATATCGGAATCCACAGGTGCTTATAATTATTCAATTCAGGCATTAATCTATTTTTGTATGATCTTAAATTGTACTGAAATATAAATAGTGTGTTAATGTGTACACTGCATGCATGTAAGAGAGAGAGAGAGAGAGAGAGAAAGATAAATTTGTTTGCTGTAAACAAGAAATGCATGTGTTTTGTCTTTATTGTATTGTACTTAATGTCATGTTTGTTAATATAAATGTAGGACTAGCAACGCATGTAAATTCAGTAAAATTTAAACTTGTATACATATAATGATATATTTAGTACAATGTTTACTATAACATACAAAGACATATTTTGCTCCTTTATTGATATGATATATAACTGTGATTATATTTTGTATGTGACCCATTGCCCTACAAAGTCACCTAATTGATATAAAGCTGATGCAGTGTGGATTTCTGGCCCTTTTTGTAAAACGTTATCATTACCGTACAGAATTAATATTAATTGAATATATCACTAAATGGCTGAGAATTAAGAAATATCCTTAACACACAATCTAAGTATAGCAATTTTATTAGGGGTCTATCGTAATAGTTCACATATAAATAGTGCATAGTTCAGAGTTGAATAAACCAGAATATACATGTGATACTTTTTAATTTCTCTAGGGTACTTGTCAAGAAGCATGTACTATTATTTGATATTTAAGATGAATCAACCAAAACTTAACCTTGCTCACTATTTCCTTAATCTATTTTAGGCCTTGCATATTTTGTGCAAGCGCCAGCTGGTGTTAAAAATAACCCCAAGTTTGCACATTACGCAGACTTCCCATTTAAGAACAAGCGCAGTAACAACAATTATGCACTGCAAGGCTATCTTATTCTATTGAAATGTATGATAAAACATAGTATCCTTCTACCCCTGAAGTGAATAGAGAAGCCATGGACTAATTCAATTCATGTGATCATTCATAAAAATGATGAACGACAAGATTATATTCTTTTCCATTTTTATTATTGAATCCGCGAAATGATGCCTAAACAGATTGAAAAGGATATTTTTATTGTCTGAATTTCTAAAAAAAGAAATGCACATTTGTATACATTGTATCTATTCAACCATATCTTGAATCTATGATCGGATATGAAAAATTTGTATACATATGTAGTTCTGACCAAAACAAAAATGGAAGCACCCACCACAAAACAAATAGTGTTGATACTTCACATACGCCTTTATTTGGTAATGGAGCAAGAGACCAAATGTGCATTGAGCAGAGGCCCACTGAACCGGTTTAATCTAGTTGCTGCCTGCGTCTAGTCAATTATTCCTTTTCACATTAAATTATATTTCTGCAGGGCGGGTTCCAAATATAATAGATAATGTATGCACTTAATAATCCAACCTTTTGTGTCTTCGCAATTGCATGAACTATACATGAAATAATGCCAATGTATAATGTACAGTCAAACCTGTTTGTAGCTAGAACAAAATACTCCCATGCAGAGCAAAACACTGTTATGGATCCACTCTATAGAGTGGTATCCTGTCAATTGACTCCCTTGAGTGACCACCATACAGAGGTTTGACTGTATATCATTGGCATCAATGCTTATTATCATCAGAGTAATTTGACTTACTAGATTTCTGTAAGGCTCTTGTCTTATTAACCCATTCTTTTGGAGATTCTGAAATCCACATAGACTATGTACATGATGACATAAACGGTACCCTGGGGTACCAGACAAAAATCCGCCATTTTGTTTGATTATTTATTTAATTTTTTAGGGCTGTACTGTGGGTATAGTGTGCATACAATCACGCACTACACTGCATGCACAACTCAATGCAGTTGTACTTTGAGTGGACACAAGATGGTGCTATACAACGCGGGATACCGGGTTACCAGGGTACCCCGGGGTACTGCGTTTGTCATCACATATAGCTCACTCAGTTCTTGTAGACAAAGGGTTAACTCATTGCAAATGAAACTTGTCAAACCATTTTTAGATTTGCAGTATGCAAATATGAAAATAAATGATTGCATTATTGTAGGATAACCGAATTATGTAAGTATTTTTTAGGCACAACTTTGTGAAAAGAAAGATATCCAGGGCCTAGAGCCACAAGGCTGTATCTGCATTTCGGCCAATTTGATAAAACAAGGTTTTAAGATTGTAACATGTTGTAACTAAAAGAGTGGTGCAAATTAAGGATGTAGTGAAACGGTTATCCAACGGGTATCCGACCTTGAGGTCAGTTACCGGATTTAGATTTTTCATCTAAATCTTGGTAACCCAACAAAATTATAAAAAAAACTAAAAATGAAAACGAAAAATAATAATAATTTGACATTAATGCAGACAAGGCTTTGTGTCCATGAAAAACCTCCCATCTTTCTGAGCATTTTGATACCGAAATCTCAATTTCGCCAAAAATGCAGATACAGCCTTGTGGCTCTAAGCCCTTGATATGTATGTGTTGATTGAATATACCTGTACGATGGAAGTAAGAATTACATTGCCCCATATAAAAATATGTATAAAATATTGAAAGGAATAGTCAAGTTTTTGGTATAATGTTTTATTTTAGTAACCAAAGCCTGCATCATAACATTGCAAACTAAACAATCCCATGGCACAATGCTTGAACAGCATGAACAATTACAACACCCAAGTTAAAAAACCTGTGATTATTCAAAAGAGCTATTACACTCAGCGTTCTCTAAAATTCATTGGTTTAAACCAATAATGATTGCATAAGATATGAAATGTTAATGCATATAGCAGATCTTCATTTTGTATTCAAGGACTGTATGTAATGGATGTACATAATCTTACCTAATTGTTGGCAGAACTTTATATTTCAATATTATTGCCACACAGTCATATCATAAAGAAGGTAGAAATCCCTTGAAATCCTGAAAAACGGTCAATTTTCAAACAGAAGTTAATCATTTTCTTTTCTATGAATGTAATAAATCTTTAAAACTACATGAACAAACTTATGTTTCACCTGCATATAGGCAGCTGTTTATTTTCAATTTGTAAACTAAAGTATCTACATGTATCATTGCATGATGTTTAGATTTATATTACAAAAGCAGTATCCATTGAAAAGATAATATTTTAGTTTTTAGTTTTTTTTTACTTACCTATACACAGTGAGAATTCTCCTTTTGTTATACCCCTTTGGAGAAATACCTTTGAACCTGTGTATACTAACTACTTAAATTACTTCATTTTAAATCTTGTTCACGTGTGCATTATGCGCATTCCATTTATTCTACGCAGTACTTCAATTTATCTATATGAGATTAAAGAGTTTACGCATGTACTAATGATATTATGATGTGTTCTTTTACCAAATTATTGAAAAGGTGGACCATTTTAAAAACTTTTAATGAAATTATTTATAATGCATATTTATGTGAGATAATGAGAGTGATACACATGTGTATTATGAAATTGAATGAATGCAATTAAATAATAAAAAATGAGCATTTGAAGAAAAGAGTTTTATTATTGTATTGGATGTCTTCCATTTAAAGCTAATATCTAAACTTCATTCTTCATTCTGATCAGGATTAAACATTGAAAAAGCAGATGGAAAAAGTATAGATTTGAAAGGAAATTGCATATCTACCTCATATCACAAGAGGGAGGAATACATTAAATATGTTAGTTTATTTGCATTTTGTAACGTCATCAAGCTACGGGACAAGAGGATTTGTGGCAGTATAACCCCTCCTCAAGTAAAAAAAAAAAAAAATGCAATATTACTGCAAAGGATTCATCAGATTGAGGTGAAATATTTAATTTTCATCAGATTCGGAGAGGGTTTTTAATTTCAGACAAAAAACCTTGTGCATCTGGAGCGTAAGGAATAGGATGTATGTATGTATCATGTACGTTTGTTTGTATGTGTGTACGTGTACTAAACATTAAACTACATTCGTACCCCTTGTCAATCATGTATTAGTATAGCATAGCCTGCGCTGCATCTACACATAACTAATATAGGATTATAAGGCTATTGTATGAAACCGACGTAGTGCACATTTTGCTAGATATTACGAATTTGATTTCAATTTATGTCTTAGTGTGAAATTTTATCGTGAATGTGTTTATTTACATTTCTTTGCATGTATTCATGTGTAATTCATGTATGACCCTGTGTGTGTCCGGGTGATAAGATGTTCATAATTATTTTTTATTGTAAAGTGTACATGTTGATTATTGTTACTGGAAGTCAATCATCTGCTATTGCCATGATTTTTTTCTTAGTGCATATGATATTTAATTGAATTGGGTAATATTTCAGCAGCTGTTATCATCAATCATTGTACAATGTTGTTATAGTATCATATTGTGCCCATCTCTGTTTCCCTTATGCAAACATATTCCATTTAATTACAGTATGTACTTTATTCAGGAGAGGATCTTTGGACACATATTTTGTGTGTCATGATATTAATGCTGTCATCATTAATTCAAATATGACAGCATTATAATCTCTATTAACTTGCAAAATATATAGTGAAGTTATCACGAAGGTAACGATAAGGTATGTGTGAGGGAAACTGGGTCAAAAATCACACAAATATGATGCATTTTGAATTTAAGATAAATCACGATCCCATATCGTAAATATTTTTAAATCATGTTTTCGTGAATATGATTATTGTAAATATATGAGGATAAGGTCATTTGTATAGGGATTATTTTTCTCTTGCATAGGATTTAAAATATTGTACGTGTAGTATAAATTGCTCATTTAAACTGTCCTTCTTTTTTTTTTTATAAATCATAGTTCGCTCAAATAAATCAAATGTGAAAGACAATCATATTGATTTTTCCCCATAATTAGCAATATTTGCAAACAAAGCCATGGACCAGGTGTGTCAGCATAAAAGTGTTGCAGGTTCTTTAAGTAATCAATATTTAAACCGCTCCTTGATTATTGGAGTATGTGTTTGTATCTTTTTAAATAGCGGTTATTTGACGTCCTATTAGTGTTGTCTTCCCGCCCCTCCGCCACCTTCCTGACCTTTGACCCTATAAATGATAAAAAAAAACATAACGCTAATTAATCTTTTTAAACAGACTGGCTTCATTGAAAAGGGGAAATACCATGTAATTAAATACAAATTTATCATTCTAATTAACTTGGATTGCCAAGGCTTTAACTGCGCATGTATAATGAATATCTTGTATATGTTTATTATATTGGAAAGTATGTTGAAGTAATAGCGATATAATCTTAGTATTTAGAGGCTGCGGTTTCTGAAATCTGTTAATTCTTATGGTATTAGTGTCACAATGTGAAACGCAGACTATAGTATTACCCGAACTTTATCCCTTACCAAAATAAGATAATAACTGCTTTGCGAACTATCTTTCTGGAAAAAAAAAATTAAACGTAAATGTTTTGCATAAGATAAAAAACACCTAAATCTATTATCGTCGAAAGTTGACAGGGTGGTAACCTCGCTACATAGACTTGAAACCCCATCGGGAACATAAATTATAAAGACAACAAATAAAACCGACTTCCGAATGTTTCCATCGACGTCATTAGACCATGAATATTGATTAAAAGATGAATGAACATTTCCTGGATAATTCCATTCATGATGTCAAGCTGTGCGTGGGACTGCTCCACGTTTTGTGTTCAGCCTTTCATAAAATTTTCCGTCATGATTTTTTTTTTTATTGTTAACATCGTTGACTGGTTCTATTATCATCGAAGTATTTGACCTTTGCCTTGTTTACATTTTTTTAACAGGTAGCGCTATATTATTTCTCATGTACCCATTTAATTGGTGCGAATGCAAACATTTTTTGTGTATTGCAATCAATAATACAATGGAAATTTCCACTAAACTTCATCATTATGAAAAAATATTTTTTTCCCTCAGAGTATGATAGGAAAGAACGGAGGGTGAAAATGTACAAAGACAATTTGTGTCCTGTTATTGCCCCTTTGTCCCATAAGTTTCGAAGGTCCAATCAACACTTCTATTCATTGATTTGTTCTAAAAACGAACGCGGGAAATAGTATAGAAATGAATTGGATTAAATATTGACATGTCAGATTTCTTTCAAATCTGCTTATTATAAATCAATTATAACTATGATACACATTGGCACTCGGCGTATAGAAGTAAGAAGAGCAATGAATTATAGGTTTCATGTTGATGGTATGGAAATTTCCACTGGCATTAGCTCCGCTTGTTACCGTTGTTAAAGGGTGACTAAATAACAAATGCATGTTCACTTTTGTTGATCTGTAATAATTGATACATTACATATTATTTGATATGTTAAAGGGAACATTTTTGTCATATTTGTAATTTTGTTTTGTCTATTGATTTTATTCTACCTAGAAAGGTCCACCCCTAAAAAAACCCACCCATTACAGAAGCAAGTGTCTTTTCTGACATCATATGCCAGTCAGCTAGACAAACATAATAAATTGGTATGTCCCTGTTCTCAATAGCATGTTCTTAGGCAATGCCCACTCAACATGAAAAAACGGTTTCGATGAAAACCTGCAATGTTAATGCAATAAGGTATTCAGTGGTCTTTTGTTCATGTTTATCTAGCTGACTGATGCTTTAAATGATAAGTGATAATAATAATAATAATGATAATAATAATTATAATAACAACAATAATAACAATAGACGTTTATATGCTGCATATTGCAAAGAGCCTCTAAGCGCTTAAACTTATTAACATATAATTTACAAAAACAACACAAACTCGTAGAATAAAAAGCATGCAGATAATATATGTTGATGTCACAAAAGTCAGTTGCTTCTGGAGGGTTTTTAGGGGTGGAGCTCAGCAGATAGAACAAATATTAAAAATGTACAAAAATGTACATCAAAAAAGATTACAGATCAACCAAAGTCATCATGCATTTGTAATGCAGTCCGAGCAAATATTAGTATATTGTTCGCTCAGAGAATCAACGCTTGTTAGCTTCATATTTAGCAGACAA
Organism: Dendraster excentricus; assembly: GCA_031471515.1. Classification (NCBI taxonomy): domain Eukaryota; kingdom Metazoa; phylum Echinodermata; class Echinoidea; order Clypeasteroida; family Dendrasteridae; genus Dendraster; species Dendraster excentricus. Next base: position 14,863 of record JAUELG010243494.1, on the reverse strand, counting down.
TCGAATATCAATAATATCAACATACCGGCGTGGTCATCAATCATGTATCAACTACGTGTTGGAACGGCCGATTATTTAGAGAGCCATTCAGCAAAGTGTTAACTTCCTTACCTCAGTGTAAATAATGCATCATGTCAAAATGGATATACTGCTGACTACTCGTTGTGATACAGATTCAATTTACATATATTTTTTTTTATATTAAAAATTGATGAAGAAAAAAAAATAATTAAAACAAAATTGAAATTACTGCTGATATGGCTTTGTGTCCCTGAAAAACCTCACATTTTTCCAAACATTTTGATACCGAAATCTCAATTTCACAAAATATACTGATACGGCCTTGTGGTTCTAAGCCCTCGAAATCTTGGTATATGTGCTTTTCATTTATTCATTATTTTGTATACATATATTTATATTGTGTTGTTGTATTTTACGTGTTTGATGTTAAAGTGAGGCCCGTAAAGTGTCCGATATTGCCCAAAATGACATGTTACACTTCAATCCTGTACCAACATCATTGTAAAATGTGTCCGAATGATGTGTGAATGGTTCATTGAAAAGGAACACTGCTTTCCTGCATAGTTTGAAAAAAGCGAATATGTGTCAGCTTGTACAGCGGACGTATCATGAGGTATATGACCGTTTGTGAACGCTTTGGAGCTGAATAATAGATATATCGTCATTTTAAAGGGGAATTTAAAAATTCTAACCCTATTTCATTCTTAGCTCACCATAAGCTAAACAACACGGTAAAAAGAAACGAGGAAGCTCCAAGTAGTGTTCTTGGAGTAAGACACTTTGCAGGCCTCACTTTAACTTGAATGTATGAACTATGAACTATAAATCAATCTCTCTTTAAAATTAAGACGAAATCAGAATGAATATTGAATATCAAATCTGGGCCCCGTTAGAGAAAATAATGCAATCCAGTGTAAAGTTACAATCATGGTATATCAGAACTTGTAACTTAATGCGTAAGTATGATGGTTCTAAGTCGCATATGATTTTCAAGTTTACAATCCACAGCAACCCTTTCTGCAACGTGGCCCTGGTATGATAATAACTTTGGGAGAACAGACAATATGGATTAAGTACTTGAGTGACCAATCGTGCCCTGGAAACATTTAGCTGCCGACAACGTTGTAATCAAGGGACTGATTAGTAGCCTAACCTTCGGAGTGCTCTAATGTCGTGGATCGCAGTGGATAATGTGCTAATTACCAGAACATTGAATTATTGAACTGTGAGCAACTAATTACGCAAATAAATTTCTCCTTGAAATAAGAATGGAATTGAATAAGTCTTGAATTATAATAAATCCAGTGTGATAACCTTGAAAATATTGGAGAACCAATTATGGATTTAACGCTTAAGTTACCAATCGTGTCATGGAACAAGGGACTGATTAGTAGCCTTACCTTCTAAGTGCTCTAATGTCACAATTGAAGATGGATACATACATTGGATAATTGGAGCATGAATGTTTTATCGCGTTTTCGCAGGTCATAATGCATGTACATGGACTTACCACGGAAAAAATTCATATGGATTGATCTGTTGCAAATATTTGTTTAATATTAGTTGAGCAGTGGAAGCATTCAAATATACATGTATACCGGAATTTCGGAAAAGCAAACAGGAAATGGAGTCTTAACCAAACAACCTGATTCTGCCATTGTTTCACCGTGTCACTGGAAGATAATGTTATCAGAAAAAGATTGTGATTTTATACATGATTTCTGAATTGTAAGCAATTTCGGAATGCTCTAAGCACTGTGATTCACAGTGAATGCATTCAATATGCTTGGATTAAGTATTTCAAATATGTTTTTATTGTTTTCTTTGAAAAAATGTTCTGCCTACATTCATTTGTATCAAAGTGGTTTATAGAGGATGGTCCAACAGATGATATCGAAGATATTATATTAGCGTTTGCATTTCTGGCTAGCCTCACCTTTGAATTGTGAAACGATTGGTCCCTTTCCCACAAACAAACATTTTATGAAATGTTTAAATGAAAATGAATAATGCAAAACACATTCATTTGGAATATTTAAAGCATACATTTAATCATTATGGACCTGCTCAACCAATTAATATTCAATATACTAACTTCATTTGAATTTAATTGCGACAAGGTAGTAAATCATACATCATATCTGTGATATTGTATTATATAAATGAGAACATCAAAAGTTACACTAATTTTCTCACGAGACTGTATCGCCATGGATTTGTATTGGATTTATATGCTGGAAGTGGAAATTTTATTTTGCTATTCAAAGTGGAGTGTTAAAAAAATAATAGATGGTTTCTGCTGATATTTTATCTTAACGAGTGTTACTGAAATAATTATGATCGCCATAAACTACAGTGGATTTTTTCACTGTTGGGATTCAGGTGAACAAGGATATATTTTGTGTTTTCTGGAGAGGTTTTCGACAATGTCTGGTCATTATCTATAAGTGATACTAATGGATGATCTAACGTAAAGGATTTGAACATGATATCGGGATTAACTGAACCTCGGGTAAGTTAACAATTTCTGCTTTCATTTTTCATATAAATCCTTGAATGTGACAAACACCAATCTTTTAACTAATAATAACAAATTTTACAAAACAAACTACTGATTGTCTTAATTTCCTTCAAGCTCGCTTTACATGTATTTCAAAATGATATTGCTTTTAAATTCGAAATTATCAGTAACTTTATAATTATCTTTCCCCAAAAGTTCCATTTAATTACAAAGTAAATATAAACACTTTAAAAATGACCCACCAATACGCTACGCGTACGCTCATTAAACATGAATATTTAACAATAACATGTTCTTTTTAAGTACAAAATAAATTTGCACAACCCGTAGTATTCTATACAAACACAAACAACGCAATAACAATTGTGATAATTTAAACACGACAATATTCTGTACATATATAATAATAATACTAACACTTATAAGCGTCGTATATGATACCAAAGCAGACGAATGATATCGTCGACAGACAAATTTCTTAACCTGAAAGCACATTAAATAACATACTATATCATCCATGTTCTAGCTATACAATAGACACCAAATAATAATAGGGCTTGGGAGCAATTGCCCCCCCCCCCCCCCACATGAATTCAAATGATGGATTTTATCTGATTCGATAACAGTGATTGACGGAAAAGGGTATTTCTACAGAAAAGAAAATTCAGATTTTACATCATGTCAAGTCAAATTTCCTTCCCAAGTATGCACCAGATTGCATAACTTCAACTAAAACATTGCAAAAGCACCTTTACCATGCACCCACCTACCATCATACACTCCCATCACCCTTATCCTCTTGGATATCGTTTTGATCCCTCGGGAATACAATGTTCATACTGTTTTGTCATAAAAATAGTGCTTTTGATGAACAGTTTGATAGGTATGTCATTTTGCGAACATTATTTTGTGGGTGGATTTTTGTTTTTTCTTCATGAATCAATCATGAACTCTTCTGATTTAAGAATCATGACGCACTTAACGCACATTATGGTACATAATCGTCAAGTCAAAATATCCTTTCCAGTTATGCACTAGATTGCACAGTTTCAAGTCTAAAAATGAAAAACTCCCTGCCGTGGGAGGGGATGGACACACCTCCCACAAACTCACACAGCCTTCCCTCGCTCAGTCGCTTAGCTCCCTCGCAATATCCGTTGGTGTTGCGGATTTGGTCATGCCCCCCCCCCAACCCCCCCCCCCGAAAAAAAAAATGGTCTCATTACGCCACTGTTATTCAGTGTGCCGTCTTTTAGGGGCATCGCTACTTTTGAATCCAGCACAAAAATGTATATAATTATGTAAGTATGAAAGGGAATGCTAACATGCAGCTACATCAAACAGATGTAGTACCAACACCATTTTCTTCAAAGCATGGTGTACCCTCCTCGATTCGATCGCCGTCCCCAAGCTCCAAGCTCACTGGTTCCGCCACGTAAGGACGCGCATTGAACTGGCAACGAAAGAAGCCAAGTGCCTTTGCGCGAAGCTCCTGTCGCCTCTCCTCTGGGCACCTCTTCCACCACACAACCCCTACAGCCACGGCGATGAGCAGTACAAGAACTACGACCATGACGACGGGAAGGGCTAGGTGTTCCTTGTTGCTACCTCCTGTAGATGTCTGGTCGGTCAGGGTCATGTCCGGTGTCGGAGTACTGATGCTGATGCTACCTAGAAGACACAAACAGACCGAAAAAAAGAAAACAACAATGAAATTCACGTTGGACTCATTCATATCAGGCATGGCGAGGTTAATTTGAGAGTTATGCCTAATTTAATAGGCCTACTGTTTTTCATATTCATTGTTTGCCGATCGCACCAGTAGTCCATTTTCCTCTGCATGACATTATGTCATAATACAATAAATAGAGTGAATAGTAAACCGTTTGATTATTTTCATTGCAATATGTTGTTTTTTGTGGGTATTATTAATCAATTATTGCAGTATATCAACACACCTAGATGAGTCCAAGATTGCATTCATGATATTGTAGTTATTTGTATTGGTAAAGTTCAGAGCGAATTCGTTCGCAATGATATTGACATTTAAATTATAGGTGGTTATGTGATGATGCTTGTAGCTCTAATGTATAATGAAAATTATAATTAAACAGATCACAAAGCAAATGTTCGCAAATATTCTATATGGATTACCGTTATGATTTTTGTCGAATTTGCGAGTTTTTTTTTTTCATTTTCTCACAAGAAAATATCGGGGTTACTTTGAGAAATACCAATACTAAACACTACCTTTAGGCCTATGCTAAAGTGCGTTCATCAAACCATTCAGTTCTACCAAAGAGAAAACAAATTTCACGTCTCTCCATGGACAATCCCAACGAGCAATTGGAACAACAACAAAAAAAAAAAAACGTTACCGGTTATTCCAGACAAGGTCCCCACATCGTTGGTGGTGGCCTGCACGCTGGTGTTGGGTTCCAGCCCAGAGATGGTCGCGTTGAACAATGACTCTGTGGGGTGCATATTATAACAAATGGTTACAGGTTAACAATCTCTTATTTGTCGTCATCATCTTCTTTACTCGTTGCCCCTGTTGACATTACAATATAATAATGCGTCACATGCTTTTTATCCTTATTTCTATCATATATCAAACTAATACAGACCAAAATCTGTCTCTGTCCAGACAGATCTATTATTGTAACGCTTAATTTGCGAAAAGGATGTTGCTGGAGGCAATGTATTTATTTTAATCACGTTTTCTTATCATTGTGTATTTAGCTATATTAACCTTATAATACTCTAAAACGGATAGACTCAACGTGGTCACAGTGCGGGCAGTTAGCGAATTGTTTGCAAAAGTTGTCATCGCAAGTGACACAATGACCCAATATACAATATATATATATAAGCATGAGCACATCAACTAAAACCTGCACAATATCAATACAAACTATCGGTTATAACACACACATGCTATACAGACAATTACATACGACTCAGTAAATAGCCTGTTATCATTTTAAAAAGGGCACTTAAAACACAAGAGGGTGCTCTGTAAAAAAAACAGCATTGGTTTCAACTATTATTCATGCATACTTGCAGTTTCATGCAGTTGCATTGATTATTATGTTCATGATAATATCTCTGTGAAAGTGATTTATATTTGTCCGTACATGTAACGAGTGTGTATGTATAATTTTAAACAAGTTTTAAACCTTAATTTGTCCTTTTTTATCTTCAAATAATAAGTCCATTTGTGTCTCAGGATCTCGCATTGAACTATCACATGAACTGTTAGTTGGCCGTGTATACAAACGGCGGAATCGTTATCCGTTTTTCCAGACACTCGGCGCACATCGATAATGAATGCCTCTTACCATAAATTAATCCATTGTAATGAAGGATAACATTATTACCTGTCTCTCCATTCACGTTCCCCACATCGCGGGTACCATTGTCAATGCTGGACTTCACGCTGAACTTATACTTGGTGCTGGGTTCTAGCCCATCGATGGTCGCGTTGGTAAGACGAGTGAATACAGAGGTGCTCAGGTTGGCCCCAATGTCCGTATATGTCACCGTGTAGTTCAGAGTTCTTGTAACTGCGCTCCAGGAGAGAAGCGCAGTGTCCGACGTCATGTCGTCAAGAAAAACTGTGAGAAAAGTTAATAAAATGGCAACATCTTAAAACTATCTTCTTCGTCATCAGCATAACCAAATCATCAAGTATCTGCTACATTCAAAGGGAACAATTGAAGAGTATATTTATACATAGTTAAATTAATTTCTGTATCACACTTACCATGGTTACAGTCAGGGCAGTGATCTACGTTATCCTTGCAGAACGCGTCTGCGCAGATGACCCATCCCGCCGAGTCGAAGGGTGGGGGAGGGATGAATGGTGGGATACTGCGTGCATCACTCGACCCGGCAAAGACCAACAACGGCAATAGCAAGAGCAATTTGGGAGCCATGGTTTCCTATTATTAAGAAGAATAAGCAAACGAAACAGGGATTTGCTATGAAAATAAAACAATACAATGCATGCAGATCTGTTATCATGATAAACAGCTATAGAAAACTTTTGTTTCGTATACATAATTTGAAACAAAAGAACATTCATTGATAATTAATTACACATACACCGTGGACAAAAATGCAACACTTTCCTGACAATTTTCTTACAAATATGCTTGGGGCCCGCTTGGGGTGGGCATTGGGAGTCAACAACTATCATTTGCATGCTACAGTCACATAATTATGCTCTACAGCGAGCGTACGGTAGCCGTACGCCCACGAAAACGAGGGAAACGTGCGGCGCATCGCGGCGGCCGCAGAAAATCTGCCGTGGGCGCACCGTGTCAAACTAATGTGACTGAGCTATTATTGACACTCTTCGTGTTTGGATTACATCATCAATGATAGATAATACACACGCATTATGCTACTCATTATTTTCAATTTCAATTTCAATTTATTTCACATCTTTAAAAACAAACAATATACAAATTAAAACAAATTACATCAAATACAAGTTATACATATGATAAGAATAGCATTACAGTAGATGTGGGAGATCTGCAAAGGATAAATATCCTGTCGAGGCAGATCCCTGTGTTAACCGTAATTGACCTATGTACCCTACCCCCGCCCACCCACTCGCTACGATAGAATATTAACACTGGTGCTAATATTCTATCGTAGCGAATGTTCTGTCCGACTGACATCAATCATCTGCAGCTCCGAAGTGTGACGTCACGTTATTAGGACTCCAACTAAACTAGCTGGGTGTCGAGCGTTTGTGTGTGCTTGTGTGTGTGTGTGTGTGTGTGTGTGTGTGTGTGTGTGTGTGTGTGTGTGTGTGTGTGTGTGTGCGTGTGTGTGTGTGTGTGTGTGTGTGTAAGTGCATGTTTTTGTATAGGACAGAGTGCGCCAAACAGGTACCCCTCTCTTTTATTTCTCTTATTCCTTTCCTCTCCTTCCATTGTCGATTGGATTATCACCTTTCTCTCTTATACACCTACCCATGATTACACTGACAGTATTTTTCCTACACAATTGTGCATTTGAAATAATGATTAAATAAAGATAATATCAACAACTTTTTAAAAAACCTATTCAGATTCTTTTTCAGAACAACAGTCTGTAAAGTCTTAATATTGTCAAGTGATTGCCGGTGTGGTATATTTTAAATACAAATATTTATGGATAATTCAGCCATTTCCGAACCGATTTTGATAAAATAAAGTTTATTCTGTAGTTAAAATTGTATATTCTTTTGAATTTGACAGTGAGTTTTCATTATCTCACAAAATGATACGATATGCTACAAATATCTAGTACAGTATATAGATTCATGTTTTCAAAAAGTATCTCATATTCACTATACATCAGCTGGGCTCTATACTAACCTTTATTTTAGTGGCCCGTATGGGCCACTAAATTTATACATTTTTAATTTCTGCTGTTCTGAAATAGAAATTTGGTGGTCCGAAAAAATCAAATCACTGCCTCTTGCTTATGTTTAAGTATATATTTTCACATAAGAAAATCTTATGTTTCACTTACTCGTTATGAAATTTTAATGGCTGGATTGGGCCACTAAATTGGGGCTCAAAAGAAATGTGGCCCAACGTTCATTTTTGTCAGAAGTGGGCAACCAGGCTACCACGAATGTCGAGCCTTGACCATATGAAACAATACTCCATTACAAAAAGAAAAGACAGGCCATAAACGGATGAACACACCCATAATGCAAACTTTTGCAAATTCAATGGTATATGCTTAAATGAACAATCGAAACTGATTTTATTTTCTGAAAATGCAAATCAAATGAGTACTCACCTATAATTTTAAAAAATGGTGTTGGATATTCCGAGCAACAAAATTAAATACTGTACTAAATTATTCCCGTTGAAACATAATCATTAGAGCCTGAGGAAACAACCTCACAACGCCACGAGATAACGCACTAATGATTACTCGATAGTCGCGCCGGCCGGCGGGGCCGTGTCACGAAGGCGCACATGGGTGAAACGGCGTACAAACATGAGTAAAAAGGCGCTCCATGTCAAAATCAATCACGCGTGTAAAGGTAAGTTCTATAATAAGGCACGCATGTAAATGCTTTTTATGTTAATGCTTTTTATTTGTTGATCATTATAATTGTTTTGCCGAGACCCAAGGAATTGGAATAATGGTTTCTATATAATGCGGGATTGATTATTATGTTATCGTGAATACCAGTGTGACTTCACATCCTGGATTGAGATTTGAGAAAGTAACCTCACAGGTAAAAACGGTATCTGAGTTAAGCAACAAGAATAATGATGCTCACTTTGTACTTAGCATTTACTTTTTTACAGGCCTATTTTTAATTAGAGATTACGCATTTTCTGCAAGATTTTTTTTAAATTTATTTATTTTAGATATTGCATGTATTTGTGTCATTTGTATATTGATTGAGTGTAATATTTCATGGCTGTTCGTGAGATGTGCTATTTATGCAAAAAATAGTTACATACCAGAACTCAATATTTCCTTTAATTTGGACAGCATCCAAGTTCATTACGTCGTTAAAATTATATCAACATTTAGGTGACATTTAGAACAAATATGGTAAAGGTTTAAAGTGCACAACGAAATGACCTTTAATACAAAATATTTTTTTTTATCTTGTACAAACAGTACGTAACTAGTATGTATTAATTGGATGACATTTCTATGTGAATAATCATTACGTTTTGTTCTGCTTTCTGCAAATTCAATACATTTTGCCCTCTTGATGTAAATTTGGTTCAAGGATCAATCTGAGTGCAATACCGATGTGAAAAAATGAGTCAATGAAATATTTCATAATTAATTGTTCTGTTTTGGGTCTCTGCCAATTTCCGAGCAGACTTTTATGAGTGACAAAATTGTCTCTGTAAATATTTCCTATTCAACAGTTCAAGTCTCGTTCAGTGGCGTAGCTTGTTCGGACTGATTGGGTGGGGGGGGGGGGGGGGGGTTAGGGTTATGATTCCGAGTTACGATAATTGCCTGACATTTGTGAAAATTTGTTGCCTACTGATTATGGGACATCTATGTACCATAAATTTATATTTCCTTAGATTTGGACAGATTCAAATTTCGTTACGTCGTTAAAAATGATAAGATAATTCACTTAACTGGAAGAATGGATATATCACTGGTAAACATATCCATGTACATCAGCGTTTACATATTTCCTTCAAAATTAGTTTTCAGATGTTATGCATAACTGTGTCATTTGTATAACTGTGTAATATTTAGTGGGAATTCGTGAGATGAACAATATATTAAAAATCTACTAGAACGCAATATTGCCTTTAACTTGGACAGCATCCAAGTTCATTGCGTCGTTCAAATTTGTGTGCATGTTGACATATTTCTTGCTTAAATTGACCCTAAATGTTTCGATTATAAACCATAACACGCTATCCAAGTTAAAGATAGGGTCGAGTATCGGTATGTCCCGAAGTGCCCCCTACATTTTTTGCGAGAAAAACTGACTGTCAAATTCGAAAGAACATACGATTTTAATGACAAAATAAACTTTATTTGATCAAAATTTGTTCAAAAACGGCTGAAATATCCATAAAATAATATAGTTTGTTCAAAAGGGTTTATAGTCACCGGCTATCACTTTGCGATTCTTTTGACATTTTTTAGAAAAATTCAAACAATGCCGTAAAGTGCTGTGAAATCAATTTAAATTAATTTTAAAAAGTCGTTGGTAATTAAATCCACAATTTTGTATGAACAAATGCTAAAACCAAAGATTTGTTTAAAACAGCGCTCTCTGCTTTAACGGCTATTTTTGAATGATAACATACGTTTTACTTACTCGAAAAGTTTACATGGTAATTACTTCACCATGCTCGAAAAAATGTAAATAATTTAAAACGACTATTAGTCGTTTAAATTATTTAAACGTATCGGGATGGTGAAGTAATTACTATTACTTTGTGCCGTAATTGTGCACGTTTTGGTTACTAAAGTTAAGCTTTACCAATACTCAACCCTCCCTTTAAATGAACATTTTGGTTCTGGTATTTATATGTGTTGACTGTATGTACATGTATTACTACTGATATCATATGAATATCTTTAACACAAAACTAAGTATCATAAGCAGTATGTTCAGGGGAAGATGTTGTTTAATATAATGACAATTATATATAACAAAATAAATCAATCTGGGGCCAGACTTTTTCGATGATTTATAAAAAAAAAATAGCTGTGTTTCACCTCTCTATTTAATAATTATTTCAACAATACATGACATGCATACTTTTGTATGAAAAATGTATTTTTTTCACTTAAGTAGTCGTTTGCAATTTTCTGTACCTTTCGAGCATGGTGGAGTTAAAACTATTAGTGTTTAATGTTATAATGCAGGTTTTGGTACTAATGCTCAGACTTACCACAACTGTACTACCCCTTTATACAGCAGTTATAGGAGACTATGTGAGATACGCCGGCTTGGATGAAAGCGATGGATGAGTGTAAAGTAACCAGCTCTAATTGTAGTTTTTTATAATAAATATGCCTTTCTTTACAACAACTCAAGTCAAGCTTGTGGACATTTTCGGTCAGTGGATCCAGGCGCAGTCTCAGTGGAACAAGCCCCGGAGCAGAGACTGAGTTTTGGTCGATGAAATTGACAGAATGATGCTGTATGATGTTCGAGGACTAACCTGAGTGCATGCAGTGCCGATGTAAAAAAAAAAATGAGTCAATGAATTAAATCATAGCTATTTGTTCTGTTTTGGGGCTATCTGCCAATATCCGAGCAGACTTTAATGAAAGGACTTGACCCAAATCGTCTATGTAAATATTCCCATTCAACAGTTCAAGTCTAGTGAGCTGCCGAGTGGTAGTCGGGCTGATTGGGTGAGTGTGTGTGTGTGTGTGTGTGTGTGTGGGGGGGGGGGGGGGGGGGGGTGTCGC
>JAUELG010240209.1:0-11383 GCA_031471515.1 Dendraster excentricus | reverse complement strand
TCGCACACTTATTGAATTTGTCTATATTGAAAGTATAATGAGCCTAATAAACATTGCATGTATGTATTAATTCTACAATTATCTATATTTAAATGAACTGTCAATATGTAATATTGTAAATATTTAATTGAAGCAAATAATAGTTGAGTATCACGGCCCCCGATTTATGTAGTATTGCGTTTTAGCTTGTTTAGCTTGGTTGACCATCTGCTCAAGCTTTTGCTTATAACGGCGACCCTTTGCTTTCTTTCTTTGTATCAATACGTAATGGTTCATTGTATAATTTACTCTTACTTATGTATTAAAATTTTTGTTCTATATTTTGTATACTGTTTACATGTTCTATATTACTATCATGTGGTATATGATTTGTTTGATTGCATAAATTAAAGTGTTTTGTAATGAAAAAAAAAGATTAAGTCGTGACTATGTTCAGTTGTCTAAAGTCCTGTCTAATTTCCATTACGAGGTCGTAACTAACTTGCTCGTACTCACAAGACGTGGAGTTAAACACGAAGTCCTGTCTGTCAGTGTTCAATAAATGGTTGCATGCATTTGCATTAATGCATGTATCCTTTGGTGTTTTGCTTTGCATGGCAGGACATTTCATGAATGGCTCCTTTCCCTCTCTAACAGTCTAACGCCTATCTCCAACAAATCACCATTACGTGTTATTTCTCAGAGTTGGCTGAACATTTTTTAGCCCGAATTGGCACAGAGGCTCTGTAGGCCGCATTCCGTCCAACGCCAGTGGTTATACACCACCCGATGCGTATACTCTACCAAGAAGGGGTGTCAACAAGCAATGTACACTACTTGATTGGAACATTGTACTTTACGTTCTGTCATTCGAGAGGAGGATCAATCAAAGCTACGGGAATCTCTAGGACGTCCGCGATTGACCAACATGATAATTAATCGCAAACTCGTGCCGTAAAAACCGGAAATGCCAAACTGAAGTCTTTGCCGTCTACGAAGAAGACTTACCAGACGTCCCTTGGTTCCTGGAACAAGGAGCCCAGAGGATTGCCGCCTGGACACTGTGATATGTACGAGCCACAACATCCTTGACCAAACAGATTGAAAGGTTAGTCAATTACGTGATTAGAGCTTCAAGATTTCTGTATTCACAAAACGACTTTTGGTTTTACCGGCCAAACGGTGTTGTGGTTTGTACCGAATAAGCTGACATATAACGAGTGTCCAGGTAGCGATCTTCTGTACTCCCTAGTCCAGGGACGTTCGGTTAATATTGGTTGTAAATCTCGAAGCTGACGTAATCGACGAACCTTTTTGCTTCTATCTTTTTGGTCGAGGATGTTATGTCTCGTACCCATTACGATGAGCTCTCACTAATGTCCAGGCGGCAATATTCTGTGCTCTTTAGTCCAAGAACCACGGACGCCCGGTAAATCTGGGTTACATTGTTTGGAGCACACTCATGGTAGTTTGTCTTACTTGGTCACCATGTTTGAGCGATCTTTTATCTATAGATTGGCGGAGGACGTTGATTCCATAGTGCTTTCTTCATAGACAGCAAAGGCTCCATTTGGGCATTTCAGGTTTCTACGGCATAGGTAAAGAAATTTTCTATGCTTATCCTGGTGGTCAATTGTAGACGTCCTAGAGATTACCGTAGCTTTAATTGGTCTACCTTCTTTACTCGATACAGGATTTTACAGACCATAAACTACTATCTTCCAAAGAAAAAAAGGCTTGGTTACTTCGGTTAATCGAGTTCAAGTGTTCAGTACACTTGAACTCGATTGACCCGGACATCAAGTTCACTTCTGGCCAATTTTCCGGTCTACGGTCTACGACTGCGAAAGCGCACTAATACCACTTTTATAACATACCACGCGCAGCTACGACCTAATTGTCAAACATGATCAAAGATGTTTAAATGTTTAAATACTAATGCTCAAATTGTCAATCAAAGTCGATAAAAGGTAATATAGAAGCTAAATATTGAAATATTATACAAATGCTCTGCCAACTTGGACCGTAAACGTCAGCTACGGGCTCGATGGAAGTTTTTTCCGACGTGACTGAAAGAGTGATTAATCAGGCGATTTCACCGGATTGATGAATAATCAAACTTTGACATTCAGGTAATTACCAAAGCGCACTAATACCCCTTTTACAACATACCACGCGCAGCTACGACCTAATTGTCAAACATGATCAAAGAGCTCTATTAATCTGGGGCACTGGATTGGTGAATAATGATTATTTGACATACAGGTAAATTACCAAAGCCGAAATGTGTCACTTATTACAAAATGAAATTCAATTCAATAATAAAACATTAAAATGGGTCTGGCTGCCTCTGCCTGTTTCGTAATGCTTAGGCAATAAAACATTGTACTCGAATTATCACCTTTCATCATAATAAACACAAATGTACGTTAAGTAATATGATTTGTTTGAAATATGGAGGTAAAAAATAAACGATAAAATACATTAATCATATTATTTGCATTACCTATATCATGTTTAAATAGTAAGGCTCAAATTGTCAATCAAAGTCGATAAAACGTAATATAGAAGCTAAATATTGAAATATTATACAAACGCTTTGCCAACTTGGACCGTAAACTTCAGCTACGGGCTCGATGAAAGTTTTTCTCCGACGTGACTGAAAGAGTGATTAATCGCCTGACAGGCCTGACAGGCGATTTCACCGGATTGGTGAATAATCAAACTTTGACATTCAGGTAATTACCAAAGCTGTAAAGTGTCTCTAAATGTGCAGGTTTGAGACTCACACGCATGTATAGCGTTTAATGAATAATAAAGATGTAAGATATTTTCTCTTTGACTCCAGAAAGCAGCAACTGCATTCGAACATGTGAGTGAGACTACTTTTGTGCCTACATTATTTAGCAAGCTGATGCTGATTGTGAACATTACGGACTGGAGACGTCCACTAATTCAATTACAATGTAGCAAAATTGAATGATGAACAATGCAGTTGTGTGGTCTTTGACCAAACGTTTGTTTCACAATTGAGATTCATCTCCTCTGTACCGTAGAAATGACAAATTCTACCATTATGACCATGGATGCTGAAAGCGAAACTGTTTATAATGTTACCAATGTTACCTACTGTGATGACATCAGACCCACTCTGATCACAGTCAAGTGGGTCCTTGGAGGAATTGCATTGACCCTGTCTTCGCTGACACTAGCTGTATTTGTGTTGAACAAGAATCTTTGGAAGCAGCACAACATCTTCCAGTTTCACGTATTTCTTGCAGAATGGATTGCAACCGTATTTTATCTCGCGGTGATCCAGAGTGAAATCGCTGACGTTTATGCTTGGGAGGTTGGTAACATCTAAACGACAATGAAATCCGTATATAATGTGTTGTATGCACTACTAGGATAATAACGTAAATTATCATGATAATGATGAATAGATCCTTAAAATATGAGCACAACCGGCCAAGAATTAAGAAAAATATGGCTCTTTGAAAATGTCAGTTTATTACTAAACCTATCACAAAAAGTTCGGAAACTCAAGTTTGATCGATCATATCTCTCGTATTTCTTAATAATCGTAATCTAAATTGATAACACAATAAAGCTTCATTATATACCTTTCAGACGATGCATTATTTGTTGTGGTTATGCGATTGGGGCGGGTGCAGTATCCCAGAGAATAGGGAGAGGCAGGAAGTGAAATGTCGCAAAATGGCCATTTAATTTCAACTTACTAGTGCATGACTGTGCTGACCAGCTTTTCTAAAGTTCAACTTCTAATGAATATTGCCAAACTTTCCATTGATCAAAATTATTGAAATTGGTACCATTGTAATGGACATTATTTTTTCATTACGATGGCATATTATTCGGAATGATTTTGCAAATGGATTGTGCGCAGCGAACCAGAATATGAAGACGGGTTGAGTGTGAAATCAGACAAAAAGATATGGAGTTGACAACAAATCAGAGCGTTGCATCCTTTCCCGAACCTTTGGAAGGATTTTTAAGCATTTCAAATAAAATATTCATGGTTCAAAGTGATAAACGAAAAGCCCTACAACTCCTCTGTATGAAAATGTGAAATTCATAATAATTTTAGTAAGGGGCGGCTGCAGGGAGATGAATATGGGGGAGCCTCAATAGTGACCCATTTCGAAACGCGCTAAGTTTAAGTTTAAGTTTAAGTTTAATGGCCAACTCATTCAAGTCGGATTACATCCTCCACACAATAGTACAGTATACCGACACCAAATCAGAGCGTTTTCAAATGGGTCACTTTTAATGTTCCTACACTTTCATCTCCCTGCAGCCGCCCTTTACTGAAATCATCATTATTTTCACATTTTCATACAAACAAATTGTTGGGCTTTCCGTTGATATTAATTTGAGTCATGAATATTTTATTTGAAATGCTTAAAAATCCTCCGAAAAGCTCAAAAAAAGGATGCAACGCTCTGTTTTTTTGTCAACTCCATATTTTGTGGCTGATTTCGCACTCAACCCGCTCCATATTCCGGTTTGCTGCGCACAATCCATTTGCATAATCGTTATGATCAATATGCCATCGTAATGAAGAGATAATTTCCATTAAGATGATAGCAATTACAATGATTTTGATAAATGGAGAGTTTGGCGATATTGAATAGAATTTGAACTTTAAACAAGTTGGTCAGCACAGCCATGCATTAGTAAGTTAAAATTAAATGGCCATTTTGCAACATTTCACTTCCCGCCTCTCCCTATTCTCTGGGCTTCTGCACCCGCCCCAATCGGATAATCACTACACATAATCCATCGTTTGAAAGGTATATAATAAGGCTTTATTTTTTTTTTCAATTTCGAGTACGATAATTAAGAAATACAAGACATAATTCTTATAATCAATCAAACTTGAGTTTCCGAACTTTTTGTGAGGGGTTTATGAGTGACTAAAATTGGCAACGAACACTGGCAGACTGGTAAAGCTGTGGACTATTAAATCTTCAAATGTTTTTTTCAACATAAATAGTTTTACCCTTTATTTCTACATATGCTTTATAGAATACATTTATACGCAACATATCATAAGTTTGGAAAATTGTAAAGTGTGACTGTGAAGAACAAAAATATTGTTAAAATTGGAAATTTGTGTACAAAACAAAAATATGGGTAGCCCACATTCTTATCGGATCCCCATATGAATAAATGGGCATGTTTAAAGAGCCATAGTGTTCTTGTTTATGGCCCGATTATGCTTTAATTTTCACAGAATATCCCTCCCAATGTCGCCAAGTCTATAAAAGCACAATTTCGATTGGATTTCATTATCCTTTATTAACTATTTCCAAAACAAGAGATGTGCATTTCAGTTCATATTTTAGTAAAATCTAAATATCAGTAATGGGAAACGCCCTCCACACACAAACAAAAATGAAATTTGTTACCAATCAGTTAAAGGAGGGTATTTTTACTTATATTGGATTTTATGATTTGATCAGGAAACAGCTCAATAAGTAATGAAAACATCATTTGCAACATAAACAAAACAACAACGAGTAATACATTGATCGATATCACCGACGGTTGTATTTGGAAATGCACCCTCGTGCACTGCGGGCCAACCATAATATGCGTTATTTACGTATATCCTTTGCCAAAGTGTCAACAAAGTTGCTAGATCCCTTAAATGGCTGTCGCTGTCAGTTTTAAACAAAAAGACCAGTAGTGGGAAATAGCTTTATTGGTCGACCTAATTGATTAGTATTATTGAAATAACATAAATAACAGTCAAATGCAGAAAAGTCAGTAAAAACATTTGTGAAAACCACTGCCACTGCGCCTATATTTACTATCAGTTTGGCCCATTTACGCTGGCGACGATCGTTCGAGCGATTTTCTTGCCAGCTCGGGCGAATAATACACAATAATAGTAAAAACATAATAATATTTCATATGATTGGTAATAACAGCTTCCATTTATTGTTTGCGACAGGGGGTGGGGGAGGGGAGGTGGGCGTTTCAAAACAAATCTTCATTTATAGATATGTAATGTTCATTTTCATTCTGCCGACAGGATCGTTGGTGTATGGCAGTTCATAGTGTGATTGTTGGCGTGAGCATCGAAAGTATCCTGTCCATTGCTGTTTATCGATACATTAACCTTGTAACCGATCCGTTTGGCTCTCGACATATTATCACGACACCTAGATGTATCGTCGCCTGTATTGCATTATGGGTTGTATCGGGATCGTTCATTGCGATCGCTGCAACATTTCTAACTCAAAAAGTGTTTATGCAACTTGTAATCGTCGCTTCATGTTTAAACCTACTCCTACCGGCTGGATGTTATATCATCATCTACCGCTCCATGTCAAGAATCGTCATCGTCGGAGCGGAGCACCAAACGCGGATCTCTGAGAACAAAACGATTCTGAAAACATTTGCTGTAATCAACTCGACATCATTAGCGATTTTAGGCAGTGCAATATGTACTTGTTTGATCTTTTATGGTGGGAGAGGCATAGCGAAATTCGAAATGTGCGTGAAATTCTGCGCTGAGACGGGTATGCTCGTTAGCTGGGTTTTGGACTGCCTTATTTTCTGGTGGCGTACCAAACAGTTCCGAGAATTACTACCCGGAAAAAAGTGTAGAAACAATACAGTTCATACAATACAAACGTAAATTGAAAATGGAATTGAATCGAAACATGCAATCTTTATGATAACACACTTGTATATAAGCTTAAAAATCACGAACATAACATAATGTGAATGTATGGAGACTCGTGAATAAGTAGCTAGATTTATATACCCACCTTTACATTTGACATAATTATGTCCTTGTGAACATCTTACACTCCTCTCCCACCATTTGGCAGTTTCATATTACAGGAATACTCTCGCATAATGTAATAATTGATTACATTTTCTTCCCAAAATGACCTTAAGTTTCCCTGTTTTAATAGTATGTTGTTGTTTTTTATTACAAGCATCACTTCACTACATTATTGCACCATGCCAATAATAAAGTGTAGAAACAATAGTGTGGATCCCTGGAAAAGTAATGGTCGCACTGTGAATCAAAGCACATTAGTAGACAATATCAAGACAAAATGATTACATTAAAACCATGTTTGTTCCTCGTGGAGCTACGACCTAATTAATGGGAGTTATTGTCCAACATGATAAAAAAAAAGCAATAAATCGGGCGGTTTCACCTGATTGATGAATAATGAACATAATTTTGACAAATCAAACTGTGTCACTTAATAACAAAATCACGATCAAATCAATAACTAAAACACAGAATACAAACGTGTGTGTCTGTTTTGCAAAAGCGAAACTCGTGCGTGGGTGGGACATTATTCAAAAGAGAATTCTTGAACAATACCCAACGTACAAAATGAATGGTGAACAACGTACTCACATACCCTCTCACAAATATCTCTGATACCTAACCCTCTGATCTTAGATGGACTTTGAATGTAGACTCTGCTGTAGCCCTGGGCTTTATTCGTACCATTGCACGAGGGCCTCCACAAAAGCACTCTTTTGTCTGTATAGATCTTTGATACCCAAGAATAAAAGCTTGAACAGGTTCAAAGAGCTGCAACCAGAATGGCAATACATCAAATAAGGTGTGAAATGTCATATGAAGAACGCCTTTATCAGCTTCACTGGACCACTCTTCAGTCCAAGAGGGACTGTGACTTGTGCGCTTATATGATGAAGTGTTTGTTTGGTACTATCAAGCGTGAATCAACTTTGTATAACTAACGAATTAATGATCGGCATCCCAATCGTCTTACGTTTAAACACCTCCCCTCTAGAACGCAGGTTTTATTTTTATCCTCAAGTGTTCGAGTCCCCAGGATTGGGAATTCCCTGCCCCAATCAGTCAGGGTTGCAGCTGTTCTGTCCCCATTACCATCCTTATTACGCCAATTAAAAGGGTCGTTCATATCAACACAGTACTATAGTCAATGCCTAACATGGTAAAGATATAATGGTGTACATTAGATTGAACATTAAAGTTATTATTGATGCACGATTATTATACACGTATTACAAGATAAGTTGTTCTTTGATGTATAGTAATGTGTATAGATTACGCTAAATATCAAGTACTGGGATAATATAAGTTAGGGTTTTTGAGCGTATATTAAAATTTGAATCAATACATGTACCACATGTTATTATGTTATACGCATTAGATAAGTATTCAATTACTACAGGCTCTGTATACATGTTATGATATATTTGTTTTAATACTTACTGGAGTTAGTAATGATGCGCAAGTTACCTCTTATGAGAAGCAATTTTTGGAAATCAATTGCATGTTTGAATTGCATTTTGTTGGGAAATAGTTATTATGACACAATATAAAGTAATACAATTATTATTATTACAATTTGAATTGGTCAAGGCATGGTTAAATGTAATAATGATAGTGATTACAATGATAATAATGGTAGGTTTGATTATATAGCATTTAGTACGGTTCAAATAGTGAAATGTTAAATTTTATGATTGAATGAATTAATTGTGATACTAGAAGTTACGGTTTCAGTTAGCAGTTAGTAAGCGTATACTGTATTTAAAGTTAAATGCATGTAATACATGTTCTTATGTCAGACTAATTAGATAAGTATTCAGTTATCAAACTATGTGTACATGTTATGATATGACTGTTTCATACTTACTGGTCAGAGTTGTTAATTTTGTTCATGTTACCTGATTCATGAGGAGTAATGTTTGAAAATTAATTGCATATTTGAATTATATTTTGTGTGAAATAGAATATGCGATAAAAATAAGAACTATTATTATAGAGGTTGTGTGGTTTCATGTTAAATTAGTCAACGCACGGTAGATTGTAATAATGATGGTAATAACAATGATAAACATAATGATAGTAGATTTGAATATAAAGCATTTATTATAGTTGAAATTGTGGTATGTTAGCTCCTATGATGAAATCCCACTCTCCTTCTGTTTCTTTCAATTTTCCATTTGTTCTCATTCTCATCTTTCCTCCTTTTGCATTTCCCCTTGCCTATTCTTGTTTTCTGCATTTCACTCTCCAATCACGTGCCCTTGCTTTAATGGCGTGTTTGATATGTTAATGTTTTCAAATGTTGGTGTTAATTTGAATAATTGTAGTTTAATTAATTGTTGTGCTCTTTTGCCGTTATAATAGAATAACTTATCGAAATATTGAAATATATGTTCAAGGCATACCTGGTGGCCTCGCCAAGTCGGTTATAAAAACCCAATGGGTTATAGAAATGTAGATTTAACATACCAGGCAGCTTGGGGAAAATCATAAGGGCTGTTTTTATGTATTGTGCGTAAATTCAGTCTTTATAGTATCGTCAGTGTAATTTTTTGAAATGTCGAATAAATAATAATAATAATAATGATAATAATAATAATAATGACGAACGATTATCAAGATAATGACGACTATTTTCTCTCGGACTTCATGTGTATTAGGACATAAGACTCTATATCTACACTATTCTATAGTGTCTACACTACTTTTATGTGTGAAATGTGTGAAATGTGTGAAAAAAAAGGCTTCACTAATTAGGGCAAACTCATGCAACCAATAATCACAAATTGATAGATAACAATCATTACTTTCAGTCATTTTTAAGGCGCAACAATCATGGAAAAACAATGATGGATCTAAATTTTAATAGCCTAAAAATTGATCGTTTTTTATCACACATTCTAGGCCTGATGACACCATCTTAAAAGATGAAATACAGCCTTATGTGCACATCACTATGCCCTCCGTGACATTCTCATCAATGCTGAGTAGTCGAAGTACCTTCGTCTTCAGCCTATTGAGTTGCTTCAGTGCAGTGATGCCTGCTCCACTCCATATTGACGAGGCATACTCCATAAGTGGTCGGATGTAGGCCGTGTAGATAGCTATGCGTGCCTCGAGTTGAATGAGATCTCTGCATTGCCCTGTAGATCCTCTTATCAGTCTTCTTGGCAAGACATCTGATGTAGGAAGTCCATGAAAGGGTGTTGGTAATTATGACACCAAGAAGTGTTGAGCTCTTTGATGGTTTTAGCTCACTGTTCTTGATTCCGGATGCCCTTCCGTTCAGAAACGGCTTAAATTTCAATAGAAATATCCGACTGTAATAAGTCCCGGGCCCAGATTTATTCGATATTTAAAAATGAAATATTTACACTTTAATTTTCAAATGTATTCAAATCAGATTTTTTAAAAGTTGTTATTGATCTCTCATTATAATAATCAATTCAAAAGAACAATCCATATATACATTTGCATGAGAAATGGTTGAAAACAATTCTTTGTTAAGACAGCGCCCTATTATGTTTTATTGCTCTTTCTGTAATTATACTCGGCATTTTCTTTCGCCGTTTGGAATTAAATTGATAATGATAATAATAATAATAATAACATCCGATTT
Source organism: Dendraster excentricus (assembly GCA_031471515.1). NCBI lineage: Eukaryota > Metazoa > Echinodermata > Echinoidea > Clypeasteroida > Dendrasteridae > Dendraster > Dendraster excentricus. The sequence continues at coordinate 962 of JAUELG010240209.1, read as the reverse complement.
TTATACAGCGCCTATCACAATTGAAAATCATCTCTAAGCGCTTTACAATTTTATTATAACCCCGGTCATATGATACAGTGCAAAGCAGCACACACTATGTGCACAATCTCCACTCCCTGTGGAGTATTCCTTCCAAGCGATCTGTGGGCTCAAGAAGATCATTCACATAAAGGCTTTCACCTCCTACCGGTCCCCATTTACATATTTTGGTAGAGAGCAGCTATAGTGGATAAATTGTCTTGCTGAGGGACAAACGCCGTTGGAAAGGATATACCTTTTCAGCATGGTGGAGTAATAACAATTAGTTTATCAATTTTTAACGGGTTTTAGTAACTAAGGGTCAGTCTTAGTAAAACCGCACTACCCAATTTAGAGGGCTGGACAAACGTCAATACCACTTCCACTATTATACCGCATACAGCTACGACCTAATTGATGGGAGGTATTGTCCAATATGATCATAGAAGCAATTAATTAACTAAATGTAAATAGCGTCACCTATAAATTAAACATCACGGTCAATTCAATAGCAAAGACAAGATAAAAACGTACATGTTTTTTTCCGCAAACGTGAAACTCTTGAGTGGGTGGCAACGAACTGTTATCACGATTATGAAGACTATTTTCTCTCCGACTCCATGTGAATTCGGACATGAGACTCTATTGCGTCTACACTATTGTTTATTTGTGAGAAAGGAACATTGCATTGGGAAAGGAACGGGAGTCAGGAGCTATATGAAAATGCGAATATCTAACTTGCAATATGACTCACGCAGGGGAGGCATCGATGGAGTACAATGTTTATCAAAGGAGAAGATAAGATTTATATCCGACATTTTGGCACTTTCAACGACAACATTCCTCGCTGGGGGCTTAAACCCTCTTCGGTCTGCACGTGTGGCTCACCTGAGCAAACTGCTATCCATAATCATAAACGAATGCCCCATCCTCCACCTTCCAAC
>JAUELG010238014.1:0-15722 GCA_031471515.1 Dendraster excentricus | reverse complement strand
TTCCCGTAGAGCGAGTGATTTTGAATGATTCTCAACCCTTGCATAAAGGGCCAATGTTGGTCGTATTTGCATGAAATTCTGTTTTAAAGTGTAGAGATCATAATCAAAGGTAAATGTATGATGCGGAATGTGTCCCTTTAATTTCACAAATTACCAAGATTTAATTTTCTAATCAAACTTTCCATTAATCTTGTACAAGCCCAAATGCTATTACTTTTAAGCCAGAGTAGTATTGGGAAAGCAATGGAAATTTACTCTTGGCCAAAACAATTAGTATCATGGTTGAAATAGTTAAAAAGAGGTTTATGTGGCAAAATCTGAACCATCAACATAGAATTCAGTAATATAAGGAAAACACTGCCTAGATTGGGTGAAAAGCGGACAGCATATTTTGATATTTGTGTTCCGGATTCCATTATTTCACATGGTCGGTGATGAAAAGGAAAACACAGAATGAAACGTTCCTTCTTGTAGGGCAATCCAAATACTGCTATTTAGGAATAAACCTTACGTAAATTTGGGTAAAAAAAAAAAAATGAATACTATTTGGCTAAAAAAGTGGGCAAGAGACAAATTCAGATACTGGAAATTTGGTAAGATTATTTTTTTTCTCCATTTTTTAGCGTTACTTTCCAATGATTTACTGTTAGCCTACTTGCTGGTGGAAATTTGCTTTTTATAACTCTTCTTTATTTCTGGAAAAAGCTTTTACTGGGTGGCAATTCCATTTCAGTTACCACTTCAAGTCCGGAATTGACAAAGGTAGTTTCAACTATGTTTAACTATGGCTTGACCCTAATCAGGGCAGATTATTTTGGCAATGCTTTCAAACATGATTTCAAAATAATGATTTAAGTAAAAACTACCTTTCTGAATTCCAGCCGAAAAAGTCTATAAAATATACACCCTTGGAACTTACATATAGATCTCCATTCTCTTTCAAAGGTCGAGGCACAGCATCATTACCAGAATCCCACTGTGAATTTCCATTCACCTTTGGGAACGCATGTCACACGCCCATTACGCATTTGCACACTTGCAGACATCACACCATGCATTTCCTTTCAGACATTCTTGTAAAACACATGTGCACTCTCATTCATAATATCACCATGCACACACAAACCCTGAACTTGTACAGTCAAACACAATTACAACACACACACACACACACACTTATACACACGGGTAGAAAACATACCGGCTCACTCACACAAACATAAAAATCTGACAATGCAAACACAGTAGTTGCACTACATTGGTAAACAAAGGCAAAGAGATATGTCGCAGTGCAGAATTCAACAGCCACAAACGGATACACACACAAACATAGACACATACCCATCACTGAATAGACTCGGAACCCACAATGCAAGTGACTCGGCAAACTACGATTCTTGTGCAACTTTTTACCCTAACTCTGCAAGAAATTCCCAAGCATAACAAGAATTATCCATTAATATGATCAATGAGACTTTATCATACGACACTCTGTACTTCATTGTTTCTTGACTAATGAGTTATCATTACTCCATTATGATGGTCAGAACAATTTCCTGGGATGAACACTATTTCCTACGAGAATGAGTCGTTATGTAAAGGGGAATACCATCCGGGAAATCAAATGGGAAAGAGGAACAAAAATAATCAACTGTTTGGGGTAATGTTTCTTAAAATATAAAGTTACAACCATTTGAACTTCAAAAGACCTAGTTTACATTTCAAAATCGTCGGACATGTGAGTAATCTAATTTGCTTGTCAATGACAGAAAAATTTGCCAGCAAGAAGAAATTCTTTTTCAATCAGGTAGTTCGACAAAACTTCAAAGATATACAGTAAATTTCCATTCTTTAAAAAAATATTTTGAATTAATTTTCCCCCAATTTTTCATCGATGGTTCTGCTTTCATTGCAAACAAATGGCCAGGATAGAATTCCACTTTTATGATTTGATATAATTTTTCATGGGAATAAAGAATTGGCCTAACTTGCCATATGTTTTGCACAATTTTGAAATGGTCAACCATTCTTGACCAAAATATCTCAATCTTGAAAATTAATTACTGCTTCAACATATTACATTGTTTGTTTTCTGGCTGGTTTATATACCTGTGCACATATTCAATGCTCCAAATAGGTGAGCATTATCATCATTATTTATGATATAAAATTATTTGGCCTGTACGTATAAAATGATAGAAATCAATGCAACATAATAACTCATTCTCACATTTATCTTCGGACCAGGAAATATAATAATTATGTCGCATATGATACACTTCTATACATTACTGGGAAACCCTGTAATAATGAGGTAGTCCGGACTTTTGATTTGACCTCGTTATAAGATGTATCTCGTTATAACCAAACTCAGTTATATGTGGAGCATTATGCCATTGGAACAATCGGGACTAAGGGATTCTCCTCGTTATAAACGTTACCTCATTATAAGCAAGCTCGTTATAATGGGGTTTCCCTGTATAAACACTTTGTAGAACTATCTTCTATGTTTCACCTAGTAACATTTTACCAAGAGAGGCCAAGATCCATGAAAAAGCCGCATTTTCAAGTCCTTTTTACCCAGCACCTGCTCTCCATCATGTAGAATTGAATAATGCGACACAAACATTTTTAAATCTGCTCTTTCTTATAAAGACAAAAGGTTCTACTGTTCTGCCAAAATGGATGTTGATGCAGTACCATTACACATAATTAAAAAAGGAAATCAAATGCAGCACACAATATCACATTTCAGTGGAAAGTATTTGATTTTATTTGGCCATCTTTCTCAGACAAACTGCCATGAAATCTGGGAGTCTTTTTTCTCTTTTTCACTTACTTTATTATTTACAAAGCATGGATCATCATCAATGCTATTTGGAGTCATGGACACGAAAACAAATCTATGCTATACACAATCATTTACACTAAAATTTGTCAATTCCAAATTGAGTACATTCACGTTTCTACTATGGCATACAAAACAAATTAGGGAAAATATGCAGTAATGTCTAATTCATACAGGAATATATTCAGAAAACGGCACAACTTTACTGCTTAATACAAAACTAATAATGTTGACAATGGTAGCACCACCAAAAACACAAATATTTTTTTTTTAGATGACTTACTTTTTTAAGAAAGCATTATTTTCATGACAGGCTAGTAAAAAGGCATTATTGATTATTTACAAATGGGTAATTTAATACCAATAAAAAATAGTGCAAGTATTGTTTACATGAATTCAAGCAGAAAAGAACACTGGATAATTTATTACAGAACTTAAAATGAGAAAGAGGCTACTATTTCCCTGCTACAGTACAGCACAGAGGAATTAACTTTCAGTTATTTACTAACAAGGCTTTCTTCAAATGTCTCTCTTCTACGTAAGAAAAATATGTACACCAGAGACCGTCAAGTTTGGTGGTGCGTCCACCAGGAAAACATGTCAACTCTGAGCATTGTACAGCCATATGGGCAATCAATTTCTTTGGGGGAGTGTTTGCTATACAAATATAAATGACAAAGAGTATTTGGAATAATGGCAAAGTAGTTGAAAGTGAAATTGGAAACGGGAGATTTGGCAGTAAATATGCATCAGCGAGTGAAGAAATAACGGTCAACGACTCAGCTCAGCGAGTGCATGTGTGTCTTAGTGAAGCACCATCAAAAACATTACCTAACACATTGAAAAATTGAGTAATTAAACAGAACTATCCTCATACACCTCACTAAAACAAAGAGAACCACAAACTTTCCTTGGAATAATAAGAAAGCATGATTCTCTTACTTATGTACTGCATTAACATCCAACACTGGCAGAACTGAACGTTTTGATAAAGATCTACAACTGCTTACAAAAGCACAGCATTTGCTGAAGAGTTCCCATTCTTTATTCGTTTAAGATGGTTAAAAGGTGTGTTGCGCTTGTACAAACTGCAGGGCCAGGCTTGGAGAGAACCATGCAGAGGGCAACGCAACAGAACCAGCTAGCTGTCTGTTTCCTGCTCTCCCAGGCCACGAAGTGCGCTTGCCTTGCATAGACCCGCTGTCTAGGCTACAGACAGGCGCTCTTGATTCTTTAGGATGGTTCTTGAACAAGATCAAACTCATACACCCAGGCAAACACAATCATACTAGCAATCGTATATACACACGCACAGAAAAAACACAATCACACGCAGAGTTCATCCAAATGCAATCAAAACATTACACATACATGCACCTCGGAGAAGAGAATGGAGATTTTTCTAGGTTTCATTTCTTCCCTTTTTTCCAATCAACCTTAGGTTTTTAAATCACTGCCAGAAAATATATCAGTGATTCCATACCACTGGTGGACATGTCAACTTTCACATGCAACTACTTTCCAATGACAGTTTTTAAAACTCAAAAACTTCTTCACTAAAACACACATGACACTGCTGTCTAAGGGGGAAATATACAAAGTATAAGGTGAAATGGGCAAAAGGCTGACTGAGCCCTTTGCAGCACACATCCCTCCTTTCACATAATATAACCTTTGAAGACTTTTTGCACGATTATAACAATTCTGAAGTTTCCATTTCCAAAAATACTCTTTGCCATATCTTGTATTTTCTATACTATCCAATATGACTATACATGTATTTCTAAGTGACCTTTGTTTATACATTTTTTTTACAATTAGATACATGTACCTGCATTTTAAAGACTTGTAAAAACATAAATAAGCAAAATGCTAGTGTTCTTAACGTCTTATCCACACGCAAAACACAAATGTCACAGAACAGTAACTAAATTCATGGAAAAAATAAACATTACATTTTCAATTTTTGTCTCTTGACAATACGGATTCAGAATAGATTAATTAGACATTTTTACAAAATTTGCTTCACAGCAAGACAAAATTACATATTTGCATTAATTTCTATAAAATTTGTACATCAATATTAAAAATCAGCCAAAATATTTCTCTAGAAGGCCTGATCAATTCAAAATTCCTACTTATTTCAAACAGTCTAACTGTCCTTTCAATTTGTCAATTATTTCACTGTATGTTTTTGAGGTTTCAAACGGTTGAATCCAAATTTCTCTTGTGCCAGCAAGTTGTTGATAATTGGTAAAATAATTTTACTTGCAATTTATGAACATTCTCTAGGGAGAAACATTGTTTTTAATTATTCTTATTTTGTGATCAGGTCACAATAGTAGTAAGTTTTACATACAACATATTTATTTTATGAAATTCTACATTTTGTTTATTTTTTATTTTTCTAACACAAAAAATTAATATCTAACATTTAGTTCTATGATATGATTTGTTGTACTCGTTTAGTGTAACATTTAATTTAATGTACGCAAGAAAATGTATATTTGTTCATGGCAGATAATTATGTAACACATTATTAGAGAGAAAAATATGTAGAATGATTCTAGAATCGCCAAGTAAAAAAAGAAGAGATAATTTAATTAATGCATAGAATTCCAGATAGGGCCATCTTGATACTTCAATGCATCATAAAAGCTCAATATTCAGGGGAAGGGAGATAAATGAATACAAGAATTTTCCAAGACGGTACAAACACAGAAAAGGAAAATTTCTATGTCTATGTCTTTTCCATAGCGATATTAATCCAGTGCATACAACAATTATCTGCCACTACAAGTTACCAGAAAACATCTTTGGAGAATAATGATTCAGTATTCAGTAATTGATCATAAATTACAAATATAGGAATAGAAAAGTGATTTGGGGGAGTTGCATAACAAGTTGCAATCAATCCCTAAGACGCGATTTAACGAGGGTCTGAAAATCCGCAGTTCTGACTGGCTCTAATGGCATACTTTTATTCAAACTCCCGTTAAATCACAACTTTGTGATTAATCATAACTTTATACGCAACAACCCCCAAGGGGGGATAGGAGAGAGGAGGGTAGTGGGAAGAGAGAGACAGAGAGGTCTAGCTACCTGACTCCGAGTCGCTATTGTCGGAGCTGGAGCTAGCACTCGTGCTGCTGCTGGCATCGCTCTCGGAGTCACTGCTGCTGCTTGCGCTGAGAGGGCGCCCGGTTCTGCCCCCCTCGTTCATCAGTGCCTCTTGTTGAGCTGTAAGGATGAAACAAAATAAACATCATGAGCACTTAGGAATAACATCACAATCAATCAACAACTTAAATCTTGAAGAACAAAAAAAATCCTCCTTGTATCATTCTTAGGGTCACTGCTCCCCCTTGTGCAGTGTATGACTGGTATTGCCCACCTCATAAATTCCTTGGGTGACACCGAAAGAAAGTCCGGCAGAGAAATATATTCTGTGTACATATTAACCAAATTAAATGCAATTTCATTCTTCATTAATGGGTAGTCAAAATTAAATACATAAACCTGGGTAAATCAAAGAATTCAAGAAATCAAATTCAGTTTGTTTTTACCCCGTATGCTATCTATTGGTTCCATTGCATTTGCTCAGACAAGAATTGCCCTTATTAATTTTTCCCAAACAGGAAAAAGATGTCTCACCCTAAAATACATCTTTCACTATACCAAAATTGATAATAATCCCCAGAGAGAAATTGTCGCCAAATCAAATGTCACATTAATATTTATGATATACAGGGAAAACAGTTATAACAAGGCAACATCAATAATCCATAATATCGATGTTACCTCGGCAGAATATAAACGATAGAATCGATAACACACATTTAGAATCGATAACACATTTAAAATCAGGACCAAGGGATTCTCGTTATAAGCGAGCTCGTTATAACGGGGTTTCTCTGTACACAACACTTATTATGCCTGTAATGAACTTCTCCAAGTTCTAGTTAATCTTACCTTTCTTTGCCGCCTTCTTGTTGTACTGTCCTCCCAGCTGGCCCGTCACATCCTTCAACCTGTCCTCAAGTTCCTTCTGCTTCTCCTTCTGGGCATCCTGCTTCGACTTGGTCTGGCCCTTCTTGTATGCTATATCAAGGAAAATAATACAATTCTATCATCACCAAAAGGAACTATGCAGAGAAAGCCATGTAAAAGAGGCAAACATACAGAAAAATAAAGTGTAAATCAAATTCCATAAACCCAATGCTCCTCCTAATGGGTGTTCTGCTTGGTCTGGCCCTTCTTGTATGCTATCACAGAGGAGATAATACAATTGATTTTATCAGTGAACAGAGCATGATGGCTTAGTGGTTAAGAGTGTCCACCTCCAAGAATGGTGGTTCCGGGTTCGACCCTAGACCAGGTCATACCAAATACTTTTTGGTACTTTTACATCAGGGAAGAGCTATGCATGAATCAAGGTAATTTAGCCTGTATCAAAAAATATGTTATGTGAATGTTTCAAAGAGGGCAATATTGAAAAGATACTTAATTTCTACATGTAAATGATGCATTCGCAATAAAGAAGAAACTCATTATTAGCATCATATGTGTGTATCCATGGCATGAATCAGCTCAATTCATTCAGTTGGAAAAGGCTGGGATTAACATGGAGTTTTAATATCACCTCAATTGATTAAAAGTGTGCATTCATTACCCAAAGCCTGACTTGCAGGCTAAGAGTTATGACCCTTGCCCATCGAGGTATATTTAAAAAATTTGTGAGAAATGTAACAAAGAAAGGAAAAGAACCATTATATATTCAAAGTTTAGTATTTGTAATATTACAACAGAGTTTTGTTGACATTGGCACATTGATCAGGACAGGAGCACTCACAAGCTTTGGGTCTTTTCCTGAGGCATTGCATGACGTATTTCTCCAGTTCCCTCAGGGTGGACGGTTTGAGGGTCTCAAAGTCGATCTCAATCTCGTCTGGCGTCGAGTCCTTGAGTGAGGGTTCCCTTGACTGGATTATATGTACAACTTTGCCAAGTTTGTCCCCTATATGGATGGAATACAACGCATAATAATAATAATTAGACATCATACTCCCAGGTTTATCACAACACAACCAAACAAATATACTGATACAAATTTTGTTTTTTATCAGGGCAGTAAGTATGCCGCAAACTATCAAAGATATGCTTTGCTTTTTGTATTCTAGCTGTTACAATTATGCCCGTTATCTCCATAAAATGTTTAATTGGGAAGCAAAGTACTTGCTGTAATCCACAATTGCTCAATGACATTATAGTTATTACCCAAACAAAGGAAAAAGAAAACAGATGTTGAATAATCAGACGCCATTTAGTATCATATATACAGCTACAGTTTCTCTAACCCTTACTAACTGAAAGCAGAACGCTTCCAGCACTAAAATGATTAGAGAAACACAAGTTGCAATCAAATGACACGCATGAGGGTTATCATCATTTCATCCTTTTGTTTCAAACTAAAACTAAATATGTAATCAAACACTTGAAATCAATTGGTAAACTAATACCTTGACTTACTTTTCACTACGCACTTACCCGGTAATTTATTTATATCTAAACTAAGTTGCCTCTTCTCGTCGTACGACATGGGTTTCGCCATGTCTTCATCTTCACTCTCGGGTTGTCCCGTCGTTGCCACTTTGCTCTTTCTCCCTCCTCCTCTCCTACTACTGTAAATGGAATACAGAAGCAAGATATTAGTTACACAGTCAAACCCATCTATAAATACCACCAGAATGATGCAGAAAAGGATTTTCTGGTGAATTTATAAACTAGTTCTTTCACGTTAACTATTTCAAATGGTGTCAATTAACCATCTTTATAAGCTGGTTACCTGGAAGTCACTGGAACAGATATTTATGGAGAAACTTGATTCTGCTACTATATATACAGTCAATCAATGTCAAACATCTGTCATCAAATAGCTCATAGCATGCACAAAATAATAAAAACATTTGCTGTTGCCAAGTCAAAAATCACTAGTTATTTCTTTCACACTACTGAAAAAGAGATAGAACTAAAGTCCTATAAAACTTACTTCATAAATTGACATGAAAATTGGAGTTTCATGGAAACATTCGATAATGAAAAGGAATACTGTATTTCGCGTACAGATATTTTCGCGAGTGCTATTTTTTGCGATTTTAGTGGTGCTTTCATTAGGGTTCCTAAATCATATTAAATGTACCCATGGCATGAATCAGCTCAATTCATTCAGTTGGAAAAGGCTGGGATTAACATGGAGTTTTAATATCACCTCAATTGATTATAAGTGTGCATTCATTACCCAAAGCCTGACTTGCAGGCTTAGAGCTATGACCCTTGCCCATCAAGGTTCACAAGAAAACAAACAAAAACGTAACAATGTTTCTCATTTTACTACATCACAGTTCTCATGAACTTCTCTCCTATTACCTCAATCACAAACAAATATTCACACAACCTATTTACTTAATAACTTAATAGCATGGTAAATTAATTTCAAATGTTTAATTTTAACTTCATACTTTGTTTTCTTAGGCTTTGGTTTCTCGTCGTTGTTGGCCTTGGCATTCTTCCTCGGCCGTTTCGTCGTCGTCTTGGTCGCCTTCTCTTGTTCCACCTTCGCCTTCTCCTCCAGGAGTCTCCTCTCCTTCTCCTTCTCCTTGATCTCCTGCTGCTCCCTCTCCCTCTGCTTCTCCAGTTCTTTCACTTTCTCCAGCTGCTCCTCCTTCTCTTTCTCCTGGTCCTTGTAGCTCTTCTTTTTGCTCTTGTCCTTGTCTTTCTTCTTCTTTTTCCGATGCGTCTGCGACGATAGTGCTGCCAGCTGCTCGTGGACTGCCTTGAGCTGGTACAGAAATAAACAGAGGAGATGAAATTACCAGATAACATCCAAGTAGAAAATGATTATTCAAAATCAGTTTTTCTGTCCTCATGTCAGAATACAGACTGGTCTGAGACATAAATTACCTACTCACAAACAAATTTAACAAATGGGTTGTTGAGAACATTGTAGGTCTTCTGAACAAGCCTCAAAATAAGTTAGGCTATGCACCAGCAAGCTAGAGATTATACAAATATGTCTGTCGCTGAAGACAAATTAACAAATGACAGCCTTTTTTTTTTCTTCCACGGTATATAATTGCATGTTACAATTATACCTTACCTACAACCTTCACAAATTGACCTGAAAATTGGAGTTTGCCATCCAAATTATTCATGGAAACATTCAAGAATATAAATAAAGACTTGGTTCTTAAATCACATGTACCCATGGCATGAATCAGCTCAATTCATTCAATTGGAAAAGGCTGGGATTAACATGGAGTTTTCATATCACCTCAATTGATTATAAGTGTGCATTCATTACCCAAAGCCTGACTTGCAGGCCAAGAGTTATGACCCTTGCCCATTGAGGTTCACAAAAAAAGAGACAAATGTAACGGGACAGGGAATCTGTCTCATGAGACAGATTCCTACATTTACCTTTGATTATGTTCTGTACACATTAAGACAGAATTTTATGGAAATTTGGACCAACATTGGCCCTTTATGCAAGGGACGAGCATCATTATGAAACTCGGATCGCTTTAAAATTTGACGTCAAACCCGAACTACTCTTTTTGATGGCTCACATTTTGGATTGTGTTTGTGCACAAACCCTGCAAGCAGCGAGAGCTAGCAAAAAGCAGGGCTTGATTGTTTGGGATTGACGTAGCATTTCAGCGGGAACTATTCCAAATCAGTGTTTCAAAAAATATAACGGCTCCACGCTATACGTGATGAATGGGATTAGCCCATCCAGCAAGTGACTTTGAATGATGCTCTTCCTTTGTTCAGAGGGCAAACATTGCACATAATTGCATGAAATTGTTTTTATGTGAACAGAACATAGATGGAGAAACTTTCCCTCAAGTTATTTCCCTTGAATTTTAAAATATTTTGTAGTATCAATCCAACTTAAAACCAACATTCCGACAAGCTACTAAGCTAGAACTAACCTGAAACGCTATTAACTTACCTGTGATTGTAACTCCTCTAGTCGCTTTTCCCTCTCCTCCTCACTGTCTTCAGATTCTGAGCTACTGTGTGACGAGGGCTCAGAATGACTGTCGAGTGCTTTGGGATCGTCCTTTCCTCCGGAGTCGCTCTCCGCCTCCGAAGCTTCAAGGGGCTCATCAGGCATTTTGGCAAATTTAACTTCAAATACATTCTGTGAAAATCAAGGAAGGAGTTTCCCTTTTAATTTAATTTCTATGATTTTATTATGCTAAAAAACAACTTAAACAGTGGAGAAAAAGATCAAAAGGACACTATAGAAAAACAACATTCACAATCATATCAAAGATTACCAATTCTTATGAACCTCTTATTTGTTATAAAAAGAAAAGAAATTACATTAAAGTGTCCAATTGAATAATTTGGCATTAAAAAATGTCCACTCATTATACTGGACAGAAACAATCCATGTCTTTTGTTTGACATAGTATCTTTACTTTGAACCTACAGAATGTACATTGGGGAGCCAAAATGATCTATAAATGTTGATGCCTGTAATATTTTATTCAATAATCAGATGCCACTTAGTATCATATATACAGCTACAGTTCTCTAACCCTTGCCAACTGAGAGCAGAACGCTACCAGCAGTAAAATAATTAGAGAAACAAAAGCTGTAATCAAATGACACGCATGAGGGTTATCATCATTTTATTCTGTAGATATGATACGGACAATCCTGGTGAACTCCTTCATTACTTGTTTTTAAACAACAATACCTGCAATTTTCTGGCCATTCCGACAACATCATGGTCTGGCGGGTTGTACTTGTAGCAATTTGTGAATATCAGCCTTACGTCAGCAGCAAAGTCATTGGCCGTCTTGTAATCCCGGTTCTCCAGCTTGACCTACTCATTCAAAGAATCAATTTAAAAAGAAATAATGTGCATCTGATTTCAAATCAAAGAGAAATTAGCATCCAATATAAACAAATCATTATTTTTAATGGCACTAAACTTACAAAACTCCAATATAAACAAATCATTATTTTTAATGGCACTAAACTTACAAAACACTGGTCTCCAGTTCTAAATGGATTTAAATACAAACCAAATTGCATGGAGACTTCAATAAAACTTAAAATGTTGGCAAATTTGTACAGAAATGATGTTGGGACAGGAAACAGAAAATATGTCTAAGCCAATGTTCGAATTGAATTTTAAGCAAGGATGACTTAACTTAATTTCTGTAAATTTCTGTAAATGATCAATTTGCAATTAAGAAGAAACTCAATATTAGCATCATATGTTTGTATCCATGGCATGAATCAGCTCAATTCATTCAGTTGGAAAAGGCTGGGATTAACATGGAGTTTTAATATTACCTCAATTGATTATAAGTGTGCATTAATTACCCATAGCCTGACTTGCAGGCTAAGAGCTATGACCCTTGCCCATCGAGGTTCATTTGACTACAAAAACATAATATACAATTTGTAAAGATGTATTACAGAAAGGAACTGCAATTCTTTCATTTAAGATCATCATTTGTTAATGGGCTCGGCCTACAACCTTAGCTACAATAGGCTACCAAACTATCATGGACAAAATAGTGCACCATTTTATACAGGAAAACCTTGTTATAACGAGTTACCACATATAACGAGGTAAAATAGATAGTCCCGACTACTCGTTATAACGGGATTTCCCTGTATTTCCATGTTGTGTTATTGGATTGAATAAATTAACTTCAAATTGAAATGAGAGTGCTTTCAACTCACCTTCACAGTTCCCAAGTCCATTGGTGTTTTGATGATATCATGGTAATCGTGAAGTCCTAGTACATCTGCATCAACGGGTTTGAAGAATGGCCACGCACATGACTGCAATAAATACAATGCAGACATACCATCAGAAACGGACCATTCAATGTTTGAGATATCCAGGTTGAACATGCATTTTGTGTACACTTCCAATGTGAGAGTAAGTAAATAACTGTTGATTAATCAGACGCTACTTAGTATCATATATACAGTTACAGCCCTCTAACCCTTACTAACTGAAAGCAGAACGCTCACAGCAGTAAAATAGTTAGAATAGCACAAGTTGCAATCAAATGACACGCATGAGGGTTATCATCATTTCATCATTTTGTTTGATTTTGTTTGACGATATTGCACTTGTTTGTGAAAAAACTGCCTTTTCAGGAGCTTCCGGGAGATAATAGAAACTTGGATGTTCTAATGCACATGCCAGCAATATACTGCACACTGGTATCAAAAGTAAATTGAATGGTGATAACTAACGGCATGATCACATCTGCCCACAAAGCTTAGCTAAAAGATCCATTCCACAGACAGGTTTATGGGCCAATCAAAGTATAACAATCTTGTTTTTAAAGGTAGGGTTGAGTGTCGGTATGTCCCGAAGTGCCCCCCTAATTTTTTTGCAAGATAATGAAAAACTTGACTGTCAAATTCGAAAGAACATACGATTCTAATGAAAAAATAAACTTCATTTGATCAAAATCGGTTCAGAAACGGCTGAAATATCCATAAATATAGTTGGTTCAAAAGGGTTAGTCAACGGCCATCACTTTGCGATATTTTTGAAAATTTTTAGAAAAATTCAAAAAATGCCCAAAGTGCTGTGAAAACAATCTAAATAGGTTTTAAAAAAGTCGTTGGTGATATTTCTTTTGAATCAAAACATAAAATGCACAATTTTGTATGAACAAGGGCTAAAACCAATGATTTGTTTTAAAACAGCGCCCTCTTGCGTTAACGGCTATTTTTGAATGATAACATAAATTTTACTTAGTCGTTTTAAATTATTTAAACTTTTCGAGCATGATGAAGTTATTACTATCACTTTGATCCGTAATGGTGCATGTTTTGGTTACTTAAAGGAGCTACAGAATACAACTAAATATGGCACTTATTCCACAGTCAATAACTTGTTAAATAGGTCTGTCGAAAAAAAAAATCCATGAAAATAAACACAGTAGTGATTTTAGACTATGTTTCTGACGCCAAATCTATCTTCACAGCCAGTTTATGCCCCGCCCACATTTAGCGCCCGGAATCGGCAGCGTGATTGACATGTGATTTGACAATTAATCGGCTTGCGTCATCCACAGTATTTCATTCATTAGTCCGTTCTTTAGATGAGGTCACGTTTCGGGGATTAAAAAGGGGCGTTCCCAGGACAATCATATATTCACTAATTACCACCAAATTAATTGATTTCATGGGGAATGAGTGCCAAATTATTTTTCTTGAGGAAAAATTACGTATAGAGAATATATTTTTAAAAATAGGCAATCTAGACGCTGTAGTCCCTTTAAGTTAAGCTTGACCAATATTCAACCCTCCCTTTAACTGCTCAACTGGGCCAGAAGGCAAAATGGTTCATTTCTAGCATTGCCCGCAGTAAGGTAGGGCTGACCGCAGGCACCATGAATGTGGCCCTAAATCAATCCCATAAAGAACACCAAACACTGAATGTTTTGAACCTGGAAATAGCAGTACATAGCAAGAGCTTAAAATTGGCACAAGCCCACTGACCTACGGCACTAACATAAGCTCTGGGCCAACATATGCCCAATTCTACTTGCCAAAATAGACAACCAAATACTTAAGAATTGTTTTTGGGACCCCCCCCCCCCCCCCAACTTAGGATTTTGAGCATTGTTATACAAATTATGTTTATCCAACTCTTCCATGGAAATTTTACAAGGGTCTGACATAATACACTTTTTGTTTTCTGCTCTACCACAGCCATATTGGCAAATTTTTTTAGGCCTGCGGTTTAGGGTGGTGGTATTTCTTAATTTAATCTTGGTGGCTATAACAGCTAGACTTCACATTACCAGACATTCAAAATGTGGTACCCTGAACTATTCATATTGGTCATTAGGCATTCAAGGATGAGCCTCAGTTACATATTATCATCACAGTACGTTTCCAATGTAAAAAGGCTGCAGATACTACAGATATTGTTGAAAGCAGTCCAGACGTATGTGAAACAATATTTGCATTGTACATTGATGTGATAAGTAGAACCTTCTATGCCTTGCTTATTGAGCAAACTTCCAACCAGTATACAGAATTGAGTCATAAAAAAAGGAAATGTTATGCTCCACTGCGGTTCTATTCACCAGGTAATTACAATCATTATCGCCCTAATTTAAAATTATCTTCTAAATCACCTTATTCAGATAAGAAAATTGGGCCAAGTGTAGGTGTAGTTTAAATCCGCACCCCTTCAAATTTTCACTGTGGAATCTTGTATTATTAAAATCGGCCAATGGATATTATCCACATTTGCTGCTCTCAACCCAGGTGTACAAATGGATACCCAGAATGATGGAAAGGAGTTACTTAGCACTGTATGCAACTGAGGTTGCCTAGCTGAAATGCTATCCAGGGAGCGGACAATGTGCACTTTGTGCTGGATTGACTGCAAGTATGTATCTGATGGCAGGGGTATTAGTGATGCGCAGCAATTTTCCATTTAGAATTTTCTGGGTGAACAAACATCCAATTTGCTCAAACATGGTATAAATTATCTCTTGTGGCATCTCAATTATTATTCCGTGTTATGATAGACTTTCAATTTTCAACTTCCGAATGCGAACAATGAAAGAAGAATGTGGATATAAGTATGAAAGTTGAAATATGACATTCTCCACCAATACTGTAAAGAAATGCAGCATTGCATTATAAAAGGCAATCAGCAGAGTAAAAGACTGCTAGTGTGATTCTGAGACCTTTTGAGCTTTTGAAAATTGGCTCAAATATGTGGAAAACTCTCATGAATAGTATAATCTTGTCCAAGACTCCCACGCTTTAAAGGTATAGTTCAGTTTTGGCAGTGCCCCCCTAC